>JAKOGI010004090.1:0-34100 GCA_029747015.1 Carnegiea gigantea
CGCGTATACGGTTTTGGTACGGAGGGGGTGAAGTTGAAGAAATCAACTACCATCGCAGCTGTACGTCACTCATCAACAGAGCATTTTGATCCAAGAGAGCAAGCACAACTCCTCAGTGAGAGCATAGCCAAGCAAGCAGAGGTTATAACTCAACTAACCAAGAAATAAGGGAAGACAGAGCGCATGGTGAAAAAAGTTTTCAGATTTTTCAAAGGTCAAAGTGCAGGTTCTTCCAGCCACATCGACTTGAACGCTGATGATGATGAAGAGGACTCCCAAAATGACAATGATGATGATTCCACAAATTTATCTGACTCTGATTAGCTGATATGATTTTCGTGTAATTTATGTAATTTGCGTGTAGATCTAAAATAACGTATATGTTGTACTTATATATGTTGTATTTAATATTTATATATGTTGTACTTAATATTTAATTTAGCACATTTTATTGGTAGATTTAAAACTTAATATTAATTTTTTTTATTTTGAGAACTTTTGAAATTTAGAAAAAAACTTTTGAAAAAATAAAAATTTTTTTTTAAAATTATCGGAAATTCCGACGGAATATTCCGTAGGAAATTCCGACGGAATATTCCGTAGGAAATTCCGTCGGAATTTCCAATAAATTGAAAAATTTAAATTATTGTTGGGAATATCCAACGGAATATTCCGTCAGAATTTCCGTCGGAAATTCCTGCCAGTGCTTCCTGCCAGTTACTGCCTGACAGTATCCGACAGAATTTCCGACGGGTATTTTCTGTCGGAAATTCCGTCGGGCTCCGTCGAAATACGTCGGAAAAAAATCTGCGACGAGCTGAATCCCGACGACCCTTTCCGCGTCGGTGTTTCCGTCGGAAATCCAATTTTCCGTCGAAACATTGACCTTTTTCCGTCGAAATTTCCGTCGCAGATTAGATATATTTTTGTAGTTTAAAATTTTTAAACTAAACTCACAATGTTCACATTTTGTAGTCTCTCAAGCAACACCTTGTCAACCATCTGGGGATCAACTGTGTAATCGCATGCATTCAATACGTATTGTGATTATGTTCAACTTGTCAACGTGTGATTGAATCTATCATATTAAGATTGGAAAGACATGAAAGATAAGACCATATTTACCATGCCCACAAGATAACAAAGCGTCAAAAGCTTATTCACCACAAGCGTACTTCCTAATTGAATCAGGATTCTTTTTCAGCACCTTTTCTGTTATCTTCGTCACTTCCTCGTAATTCAACTAGCAAACAGTGTATGACCCTGTTTGACAAACAGCTGTTAGCTGTTAGCTATTAACTGTTTTTATTGGCTATTTGCTGTTAGCTGTTTCAATCAGCTGTTTGTATTATCTGTTTCAATTAGCTATTCTTAAAAAAGATGTTTGGTAAAATTAGCTGTTTCTAAAAAATATATTTGATAAAATTCCATTTATGCCCCTATCTCTTATTTATCACCAAAGATGAATTTTTTTAATTAGTTGATCACTTATTTCTTTTTCAATATGAATTAAATTTATGTGATATGTGCAAATTACCTTCACCTATATAATCACATTTTATTATCAGTTATTAAATTTTCTTATTGTTTTATACATGACTTATTTTTTTGTCTAATTTTCTTTTCAATCTAAATTAAAAGTTATGCCATATTTAAGGCTCATAACACAACCTTATTTTGTTGTTCACTTAGAAAAATTATTATTTATTATTAGTTTAACTTTCTTTCAATATGAATTAATTTGTTTGAAGCGGGTAGAAATAGAGAGTTAAAATTTGCATTACATTTAGTATTACTATATAATTAGCAAAAATTAATAATTTTATGTTTTAAAAATAAATTATGAAGGTATGGTTACTTTGTATCATTATTTAGTTTGAATTTGAAAAAGCAAGTAAAAACATAGAAGAGAAAGCGCAAGAAAAATATATGGATTTTGTTTATGATATTTAATCAACGGCAATTTAGTCTTTTATATTAAATCTCCAAATAGCCAACTTTGAAAAAGCTACAAATATTAGCTTTTTGAAAAACAGTTTTTTGGGGTGAAAAACCTAGTCCGAAAAGCCACTCACCAAACAACCCAAATAGCGATTTAACTTAGTCAAATAGCCAAAATCATCCAAAAAAGCCATTTTTGAGCAAAAAGCCATTCAAAAAGTCATCTACCAAACACTCCCTATATGTTTTATAAGGATTTACATAGAACATGAATGGTGTATAATATTAAAAAAAAAAAGACATACTAGATACACGAACGTCATATTTTAAAACTACCTTTTGATTTGAAGTGCCACCTTGAATTAAAGTGTCAGCTAAAGTAGGAGTCCCTCCACTAGGAGTAGGTCTATCATCACCATTAATAGGTTACTCATGAGCATGAGTCCCTCCACCAGGAGTAAGATGTCTTATTTTTGTGGGATGATTTGATGGCTTCGACAAATACTGTTGGATAAAAAATTATGAAATTATTATTATACAATAAAGAATGTGTTAAAATATATAATTTGTACATATTTGGATATTTTTTTGTGGTTTTTGTTGTTTACTGGGCTCTTCATTAATATGCTTTGACAAACTCGACCCTCTTTGAATATCATTGACTACATACAAAATAATTTATTGATAGATAACACTATAAGGTAACTAAGGCAATAGACCTTCTACTTCCTTTAAAAAAAAAAATACACTATTACATGCCTACCTAATGCATGCAAGACTCAAAGGCCATCTTGATGTACCTCCCGAGGGTTAAAACTCAAACTCAATTTAAGAGTGAAAGCTTAAAACCAAGAGAGAATACAATCAAGGAAAATCAATGAAAGTGGCACGTAATAGGCTGTTTGTGAGGTAGCAAACACGTGAGGTAGGAATGGTATTTAGAATCAAAGGATTCTAAATGGGAAAAGAAAAAGGAACTTGAAGTATCTTCAAAGGATTAAATGAAAACAAAGGTAGAAAGCAAGAACACAAGGATTTGCAATCTGAAAACTAGCTTAGTAATCTTCAAACCTGTGTAGATAAACAAGGTAGATGGATAGAACTAAACCTTTGTTTGGATACAGAAACACCACCAAATGAAGGTTTAGGGCCTTCAAACTTCATTAAGATACAGAAACACTACTTAAACAAGTTTAAGACTATACTTGAACACTACCTTAACCGGCCTAGTTAAAGATAAGCAACTTTAGTATTTGAGTGTGCAAAAGCACAAAAGCACAAATGCTCTCAACTTGGGTTTTGATTCAAAATCTGATTCATTCTTTCATACATGGCCGTGTGCTCCTTAAGTAAATAGCCTAGCAAGCAGCAAACCAAGCAAGCACACTCTTTAACCTTTCCTTCCTAGAGAGGAAAGGTATTAGCTTAGCCCTAATTACACGGTTAGAGATAACCGTGTCCTAATCACACTCTAACTTAATCAAATTACATCAAAAACATTAAACAAAAGCTAATACATGATGTTTACAACATAACCATGCTTATTTAATCCTAATACAACCAGCCTATCTAGCAAAGTAAAGAGATTGGCCAGCTGTAAAGTGACTTCTCCTTTTCAGCTATCCCATGAGGTTCAAGAGATATCTTTTGCTGCCTTTGCCTCCCATTGGACGTTCTTTTCAAGAGCAACTCTTTTTGCAGCTGATTATTGGCCTTCTAGATAGCTTGGGACGTGTGCCACTCAGCAATAGAGATAGTAAGCCCTTTGGAGAAGTAAAACTTCAACCGTGCTGCTGAACCAGGTTCATGGCAGTTTTCTAGCCGGTTTTCTAACTTCTGTAAACCCAACCAAAAGTGAGCATGATTTTGTTTTCAGGACATGAGGGGAAACCTTAGGGTGTGTACAAACCCCCCCAACAAAGAAATCAAGGTTAAACCATGTTTAAGTAGGGTAATTCTACTAAAACATTTAACCGTGTAGTTTTGGACCAAAACTGGCAGGTTTGACAAAATGACTTGATCTCTTTACTTCTTCTGGGTATGACCGGAATTCAATACTTAGACCTAAAAGTAGACATCTTGGAGATTCCAAAAAGGTAAAAATCCAAGACTTAAACCACCATTAAGCTTAAGAAATCACATACCCAAAACCGGGTACATTCTAGTTGAACTGGGCAGTTTGTATATCTTGGGTTTATTAGCTAGTTTGAGAGGGTAAATGAAGTCCAAATGGGATGAAACTTATTTTGGTGCAAAGTTGACTTCCTGAACTTCAATCCCAATGAAAAATATTAGACTTAGACCTCAAGTAAGCTTAAGTAATTAAGCATACAAAAATGGGTTGGCTGCTAGAATTAAACTCGTGACCTGGAGTTTTAATACTTAAACAAAATTAGGATGATTTATTCATCCTTTGGTCAGCAAAATGAAATTACCTAGCTTGATTTGCTTCTTTAAATCAAGGGGAATGGAGGGACGTCCATCACATCTCCAGACATGCATGACTTATGGCTTCGCTAATCACATGGTGTGTCATTGACCAAGTTTTGCGGTGAACCAGTACTCTACTTATAATTCATGTACGTTAGATAAGAAATAAGCAAAACTTGTCAAATTAAACACATGTTTTGAAATGCTACCTACAGATTTAGGTTGAGAGTTTGTAGCTTGGGCAGCAACTTTAGCAGTTAAGACATCAATTTGATTCTGCATAGGTAACATTTTGTTGAGAACTTTCACCAACGGCTTAGATTTACTCTTCTGATGCTTAGCACACAAGTGTTTTGTAGTCACACTACTGCCAAACCTAATAAGCTTCCCATGACTTTCACCAACCATTAGTTTACGGTAGACACTTTTCTCCACCTTTAAAGTTTCTTCAGAGAACTTAACTTCAGAAGATTCAGTTTTTTCTTTAACCATAGTCATCGCTGATTTCTTGCAAACCAAACAAAATGGAAAGTTGAGATAATATATAAATTAGTTCAATAAGATAAAATAAATTGGTTAGTGTCATTGAAAAAATAAATCTTAAAAAAATAAACTACTGATGGCTAGAAGTGCCGCTCATATTACCACAAACTCTGTGGTAAATGGCTCATGAAAAGTTTTATCCTTTGTTTCGTGAGTCTCAATAAACCACTCAATTAGCCTAGCTTCCCTGTTATGTTCCCTCTTCTGAAACCATAACATCAGTGCGTTTATAAATTATTAATAGAAAATTTGTAATATCAAAGCTTGTCGTAAGAAAATTAAAAAAAAAAACTTATAATACATACAAATTTGTCCTGCTTAACTGCATAATTTTGTGATCTACTTGTGTGAGTATGGAAAAGCATCCCCCTAGCTCTTTTGCTGATCTTAGAATATTGCTAAGCATATAGATATCACATTAAGAAGCAAAAGTATACTAAGGTGGTTATATTCAAATAATAAATTAGAAATATAAACATAATTGTTAATCAATAATAACTCTTACCTTAAATTTATCGGAAAAACGAAGATCCATAAATCAAAACCACATTGGATCACCAACTCCTTTAGGATGAGTAATCTCATTGTCGTTTACAAACTCAGATAATTGCAATGCATACAATTGCTCCTTAGTAGTGTCTTTCTTAATATATTTCACCCTCAATGATTGTTTGTAACCCTTTAACCTCTCCCTAACAGAACTTAAAACTTTGGAAACAACAAATGCATTCGATGGTAGTGTGGACTTCTTCTGCAATTTAGGGAAAAGAATTACAAAGATAAGCAAAATTGCAAATTCATATATCATATATCATTAACTAATATAACTCACCCACACATATACTACAACTCGATCCTTAACGACTCCAGGAACTAAACATCACTCTTTATAGTGTAGGGGAAACAACTCAAGCTGCCTAGCCACATCTGTAAGAAACCTATTAAACACACTTCCTGCCTTTTTTATTGGTTGCAAGAACTTATTCAAGGGCACCAGAATCTTCTTAGGAGCATCCAAACTCTGCACAGTTTTGATATTGATTCTCCCTCTAAGTTTGATGACGTTGCCTTCTCCATTTATAATGAAAAATGAAATAATTATTCTAAATAGGCATGACACTAGATAACCTAAAATTCCTAAAATTAATCAATTCAAAACTTTTGACGACTAAGGACAATTACCTATGACAACACCTCTTCATCATCACTGAACCCTTCTGGTATAACAACAAGATCTGGATCAAAATATATTTTAGTCACATTGTCGTCATCGTTGACATCATTATCATCAATATCCTCATCACTGTCTAAGTCTAAAGTCAAGTGATCAGGGGCTGCTTCTTCATTTTGAATAGAGTTCAAATACTTTTCATAAGTGCGCCTAGAATGAAGCATGATTGCAAACTATGTTTGACACCTAAACAAAAAACACACACATTAGGCAGGAAAAGAGGTTAAACAAAATCTATAACAAAAAGAAAACTAGCTTAGGTATATCTTTTGTGTAATGAATAACTCGGCCTATATATATGTAACTTTTTGCAAAATGAAACAATCGTATGCAACTCTAAATAGATATTTCTTTTCAAACTACCAAAAAACAAAGTCATTCACAACAACATTCAATAATAGCAAAGGGATAACATGTCTTCTAAACTTCTTTAAAAAAAAAAGAAAAAGAAACCAACATAACATTTTAATCTTTCATAAATCTCAAACATAAGCTAATTAACCATCTTGGCTTCAAGAACCCTAATTCAGCCGTAGCGTTCTGGGTCTCTATATCCATCCTCATTACAAATGTTCGGAAGCATGCATTGGAGTTAAAGCTCTTCATCTGCTTGTAATGATCCTAAATAGTAAGTATCACTTGGTTTTATCCTAATGACATGCTCCCATCTCTTATCATTCTCATCTTCTACATAAAGTACTTGTGCTAGAGATGAAAAGATATATGGATCATCTTTTGAAGCCCCTCCTCCATGCATCCTATGTGAGAAATTTAAAAGAGTGAAACCTCTTTTATCCTTCTTTAGATCTTGTGAATTCACATTCACCCAGTCACATCGGAATAATACCACTTTATACTCAGAATAATAATCTAACTCAGTGATATCAATAACTTTTTCATAATATGTTTTGCTGTTAGCTTCCACCAGTACCCCAAAATTTTGACTTTTCTTTGACTCATCTCTCTTTTGAGTGTGAAAGCAACATCCATTGGTGACAAATGCATTCATCCTCTTAACAATTGGCGGAGGACCACTAGCAATAACTCTAAAGGATCTCAATTCAGGCTCATCAACCTCTATGTTTGAAACCTAAGTTACATATAAGGAAAAATAATGAGAACACATAGATAAGGCCAACGAGATAATGTAGATTATACAAATAACAGCATCATTACCCTCTCCTGTAGCCAGCCAGGGAATTCTTCTAGCAACCACTTTTGCTTAAGCCTCTTAGTTGGCTCACGAGGATAAGATGTCATGCGTTCATTCAAAAACAACCTAAAATTTATTATGATATTTCAATTTTTTTATGATATTAAAAGATATATGTATATCTAAAATAGTTATTCGTACGAACCTATGATATTCATCAATGTCATCAAGGTGGAGGAATACATATCGATATGCTTGTTTACAACTTAATTAATCAAGTCCAACTATTTCCACCTTTTCTTTTGGTTGCTCAGCCATGATAAATAGATACATACCCTCATTGGGTTGGCAGCATCATTTCTTTGTGGTCAGTTAAAAACTATTTCCACTCCTTAAAAATACCTTGAACAAAAAGTTATACATTCTTGGGCAATATATCCTTCTGCTATTGAACTCTCAGATTGCGCCCTATTACGTACAAGGGCTTTCAAGGATTCCAAAAACCTATATCAAACACATGCATATGAACACATGAATACACATTTAGAGTTGATATTTAAATATATATTTAAAGCGTGAATTCTAACCTTTCAATTGGATACATCCACCTATATAGAACTGGCCCTCCAAGCTTTGCTTCCTCAGTTAAGTGCACAATTAGGTGCACCATAACAGTGAAAAAAATAGGCGGGAGCAGTTTCTCGATTCTACATCACAACCACATTAGCTCCAACTTCAACTAACTTTTCAACAGTAAGCTCTTTGGCACATAATTCCTTCATAAATGTCGATAGAGCCCAAATAATATCTACAAAATCATTATCTTTTGCCACCCTTAATGAAGTCGGAAGTAAGTCTTGCATAAAAATGTGACAATCATGGCTTTTCAAATTGAATAACTTACGCTCCTTCAAGTTAACACAACGGGAATATGTTACTTGCATACCCGTATGGAGCTCTTAGATGCATTAAAACACTAAGTAGTGGTGCTTTCTCTTTATATGACAAAGTATAAAAAGCACTTGGGAGTTCATGTTTGCATTTCGTAGTAGAATGGGTGAAGTTCTGGACTTATTTCCATGACTTGAGGATCTTTTCACACATTTAAGTCATCTTTAGATTTTCGTTCAAGGCTCAATAATGTTCCTAACAAATTATCATATACATTCTTCTCAAAATGTATCACGTGTAAGTTAGGTTGAAGAGTGTTGAACTCCTAATATGGCAAATCGAAAAATATGCTCCTTCTCCTTTCCCATATTTGTTTATCGTCTTTTTCATCGGTGTCCATATGTTGAGTTTCACCCTTACCATATGTAAATATAGTTCCCTCTAACTCTGCTAACACAACACTTTCATTAAGAGGTTTTGGAGCACAACCATGCTCAACATTCCCATCAAATCCACTAGCATCATATCAAAATGGATGGTCTTTAGGTAACCATCATTTATGACCCATGTAACAAAACTTATGTCCATTTTCTAACCAAACAGCCTGTGTACCTTTTACACAAGATGAACAAGCAAAACGATCCTTCGTACTCCATCCAGATAAATTAGCATATGCAGGAAAGTCATTACTAGTCTAATGAAGAGCTTCCCGCAATTTTAAAATGCGTCCTAGTATATGCGTCAAATGCATCTATACCATTCTATAATTGTAACAACTCTTTTATTAGTGGTTGAAGAAAAACATCAATATCCATGTCTGGTGCTTTTTCCCCATGAATGATCATAGAAAGAATGATAGATGGTTGTCATGCAAAGCCAATGTGTCAAATTATAGGGAATTAATAAGACTGGCCAAGTGCTATGAGTACTACTCATAACACGGAAAGGATTAAATCCATCACTTGCAAGCTCCAATCTAACATTACATAGATATGCCGCAAAAGTAGGATTTTTCTCATCAAAATCTTTCCATGCCTTACCATCTGTAGGATACCTAAGGATATCATCCTTTATCCTACATTTATTATGTTAAACAATATCTTCAGCAATTTTAGAGGATTTGTACATCCTAAGTAGCCTCAGAATAAACAGACAATAATGTAAAACCTTATACGACAATTTTTTTTTTCTTGTCTCTCCATCTTGAAGTGTGACACTTGTTGCACTCTTCTTAGTTTTCCCTCCCAGCCTAATACAAAATGCAATAATTAGGACAAGTATGAATTTTTTCATAGTAAAGTTCCAGATCCTTTTTTAACTGCTTTCATTTACTCCAAGATGAAGGAAGTGGATTAATTTGAGAGAACACGATAGACAAAAGTTCAAGCAACATATCAAAGAACTTAATTGACCAGCCGTGCATGGATTTCAAATGAAATAAATGCAAAAGGAGGGATAGTTTCGAAAATTTTGACCCATAAAATAATTCTTTTTGGCTTGCTCAACTAGCCTTCTGTATCCAGCATCTTCAATGTGTTCTTCCTCATTTAGTACAAAATCAGGTTCATCATCAAATTCAACGTACCCCTAATCATAGGATCTCCAATGTCAAATTCATTATTATTGGAGAATATTGAAAGATAGAAAAGAAAAGAAGCTATGGATAATATTGTAGTTGGATCTACGCCATGTTCATGAATGTAATATGATGATTTCTTTGATAAATTTGTCTTCATATTGATGGATCTATGGTTTTTTTAATAGTATGAATTATCAATTGTTGAATTTGTTGTTGTAATTGATGAATATGTCAGTGAAATGCTTATCATTCCTGAAAAGATTACGAATAAAAGGAAAAAAAAACTAAGTCTTATCACCGAAAATAAGATTTCAAGTTATTTGATGAAATTGTAATTTCTGGTGATGAATAACTTTTTATGTACTTTTAACAACTTAAAATTAGATATATTATTTTCTTTGATGAATTTTTTGTATATGTTATGATTATATTTTAATAATTGTTAATAAATATGTGTTTATCATTGATGAATATGAACTTTTTGAGTGATGAATTTATATCTATCTATGGTAAAATTGTGTAAAACATTACAGTATTCTGTTTATAATGAATATGTCATGTTCAGATGAATATATGTTTATTCTTGCTCATAAATTTGGACTTATCAATGATGTATGTCTCTTATAATGAGTTTTCAATCATTGTCAATAAAAATATCTTCATAATTGATGAATGTACCTTTTCGAGTGATGAATTTGTGTAATACATTAGACATATCTGATTTATGATGAGTCCACCTTACATTACAATGAATATGTGTTTTTTTTTTTCAATCATAGATATGGACTTATCAGTTGTTTATATCTTATATTTGCTTAAAATACTAGTCTTAATCATTTTTAATAAAAATGTATTCATTATTAATGAATATAAGAATTTCGAGTAACGAGTTTCATCTAGTTATATTGGAACCATTTCATTTATGAGTAATCAATGTGTTCAAAAATTCATTGTCCATATTCTCACAAGTTTGTTGTGCGTATAAATTTTGGATTGATGAATATGCTAAATATTCATAATGAATATTTACTTATTGCTAATAAGTTCATCTTATCTTATGATAAATATGTTGTACATACTCATGAGCAAGACGTTTTTATAATGCATATCTATCATATACTAATACGGATTTTTATTAAATTAGATAAATTTATTAATCATCTTTTGAATGTATGTTCAATGTGCTAGTAGATCATGACGACAAAATTTTCAATGAAAAGCAGACAATCAACTTACTAAAAATTATTGATGAATTTGAAGAAAAGCTTGCATAATTTAGTCAGCAAAGAAGGAACTAAGCAACACAAATCGTGGAACTTTCTAGCAGATTGATTGATGTACATTCAGAGAAAGATGATGAATATTTGCAAGCGTGGACATATTTTTGAAAGTTCATCAATATTGTTGTAAAATTCATGAAAAAAATAGTTTATCTCAGGATACATTTGTATAGTACTTGATGTACTTGATTCTTTGTCTATACATTCTTTAGATGACTAAATAAATAATTATATTGGAGAGTTTTGTTAAAGAAAATTTCAGAGACACTTAATTGAATTAACATATTCATCACACTAATGTTAAATTCGTTAGTTGGCATTGATAATTTTGAGCGAAATGCAAATCAAAGGTATAATGGAGTAAATAAATTTTGAATAGTTGTTTTTCATTTCAAAAGTGCATCTAAGTAAAGAAATCATCATTATTGTTGTAAAATTTATTAAGATATAAAAATTGATCAATCTGCCAACAAAACTTATCAGTTTAAAAGTCCATTTATCACTAAACCACTTATCTAATAGACAATTAAGAAAGGACCCATCAATGGTTCAAGAAGACAAACAAGTGGCAAATATTGGAAGGAGTTAGGGATTTTGTCCCTAAAAATTCAATACTACTCATTTATATTCAGGGGTTGAAAACTCAATCACCCCAGGTATTTTGAATACTCAAGAATTCAAGAGTCTTGGAGGAAGATGACATGCATAGCTTATGCCATTTACTCCTGGGAGATCAAATAATACTTCGATATTGATTGAGAGTACACCTCTTAGGCTCTCATTCAAGAGCACATTCATTAAAATTAGTCCAAGAAAATCATATCAACCAACCTGATTAAAATTCAAGCCAACTTGATCTTCCTTCAAGTCAGTTACTAGAGATCGAAATAAAGGTTTTTTATTTGTTTACTTGTAACAAATATACATAGATTGTATCCACTTTTTCAAAAAAATTAATGCAAATTAAATTTATCAATTTTTTTT
The DNA here is from genome assembly GCA_029747015.1 of Carnegiea gigantea. NCBI lineage: Eukaryota > Viridiplantae > Streptophyta > Magnoliopsida > Caryophyllales > Cactaceae > Carnegiea > Carnegiea gigantea. The sequence goes on from JAKOGI010004090.1 coordinate 12,033, forward strand.
GGCTCGTTTAATTTTGGACATGAAATTTATGTTTAAAAACTTTGGGATAACAAAATAATCAATTTAAATTCATTTCTTCTGTGAAACATGTTATTAAATTTCAGTGCCCACATGTGCATTTAGAGTGTATACTTTCACAAAACACATGCTTAGCAACTTATACCCACTTGTACTTAAATAGCTTCTAGAACAGCGTGCTGCTGAAAGTGTATAGCTAGGAAGTGTTAATCTAGCAAACAAGAGAGTGAATTTTGGTCCATTCCTATTGTAGAACTCCCGCATAGATTGGCAAATCTGCCATAGTTGTCTTGGTAAAATTTCTCCAAAGTGGGGAAGAGGGCGGAGAATATCATATTCTAATTGTGACAGCATAAGAGTATCCGTATTGGTGATTTAAGAGTTTGGATCACAAGTAGGGGTCCACATCCTCCATATCATCCCACAAGTCAATTTTTTCTTTCTTCTCTACATCCCATGGATCACCAATTTGGATCACCAAATAAAATAATGCTTTGTGGAATCCATTACTAATATATCATTGGTCAAACTTTTTCAAAAAAAAGTTTAAAGCTTACTTGGCAAAAAAAATAAAAACAAAAAATGGTGGTGAGCGGGTCATGGCCACGAGCTGGACCGCGGGTTGAGCTGAAAGGATTACCATTGTATGTCATTTTCTGGACCGCGGGCAGAAATTTTGAATCACAATCTTAGCAATGCAGGTGCTCTAAGTTTAGCTGTAACTAAAAGACAACTAATCTCCGGCCAAAATGGCCATAAATATTGCGAAAGTTTAGGATCTATTCATAGTTACGTTCATCGACAAATGGATCATGTCGGCGTATGAATGATAGTTGCGTATACAGTCGCTGGCTTACAGTCTGTTCTTCGATTATGGTAATGTCTCGTACGTAGATTCCGAACTGAAAAGCCTTAAAAATCTAATAAACTAGCTAGCAGGTAGTTGACTTATTTTTGAAGTTGGGTAGGCTACGCCTAGCTTGGTTGTCAATCCTGGCAAATTTGGAATCCGCATGTGAGAAAGTACTTGTCAATACCATAGCAGTTATTGCATTATCTTGCTATGAGTTGCGACACTCTCTTTATTCCGCATCCCCCTCAAAATGCACGAAGACCGTCCATAAATATTCTCTCCGTCCATTCATGCACCTCCATTCCCCGTTCACTGCTCTCATCCATCTCTCTCTCTGTCTCTCTGTCTCTCTGTCTCTTTCTTTCTCTCTCTCCCTCTCTCTCTCTCTCTCTTTCTCTCTCTCTCTCTATATATATATATATGTATATCTGTGTGTGTGAAGTTAAGAGCAGAGCAAAATGGGGTTGCTGAAGTTGCTGGGCTTCCTTGCAGTTGCACTGCTGGGAGTTGTTGCCAAAGTGAATGGAAGAGTCCCAGGAAAGTATACTGCGGGGCTGTGGCAAAGTGCATGCTACTTTCTATGGTGGGGATGATGCTTCCGGGGCTATGGGTATTCTTGCTTATCTTTCTACATTCTTACTCCTTAGCTTTAAATTGGTCTTTTATTTCGGCACCCATTACTTCTATCTAGTACATAGTACAAGGGCTAGCAATAGCTAGTTTTAACTTTCAGTAGATGCAGCTCTCCACACCATGATAGCTAGTCAACACTTGCTTAAACCAAATCACCGTGATTTGCTAAAGCCTCTACTACAAACATTAGCATTTAGCCATTGGTTATACAATGATATTGCTGACTTGGTTTATATATGTACTTGTTACACCAATCATCAATACATAATGAATATTTTCACTATACTTTCTATGAATGGTTAAGGGTTTTATTGTCACTATCTGTAAGTTATCTTGACCCTAAACCTCCTTTAGAATTATCTTGTACATAATGATTATGAAAAGTTAAAACTACATAACTTTATCTATAGTAAATTAAACCAATTAGGACACGAGCTTGTTTAATTCACAAATTGTCTTTACCCTTGATCAATCTTCATTGATGTGGTAATTACCAACCTTGAACTAACAATTTCATGTACATAGGAACTAAATGCTTTTAGACAGTGGCAAGTTTTGAGCCCCTAAAGGAAATGTAAAAATGCAGGGGGAGCATGTGGGTACGGCAACTTGTACAGCGCAGGCTACAGGGTGAACACGGCAGCACTGAGCACAGCGTTGTTCAATAACGGTCAAACATGCGGTGCTTGCTTTGAGATCAAGTGTGACAACGACGCAACTTGATGCTACCCGGGGAACCATTCCATCCTAATCACAGCCACCAACTTCTGCCCTCCCAACTATGCCCTGCCCAGCGACAATGGTGGCTGGTGCAACCCTCCTCGCCAACACTTTGACCTCGCAATGCCCATGTTCCTCAAGCTCGCCCAGTACCGTGCTGGAATCATTCCCGTTTCTTACCGTCGGTCAGTCTCCGTCTCCTCCTGTAGTATTTTAATTTAATTTCATGTTTGGTTACTTTCACAAGCCTAATTTTGACTTTGTCACTGCATAGTTGCCAAATCATTTATGTTACGTTAGATTTGCATTTGTAATTATCACAAGTCTATTAATTTTAAAAAAAAAAAACATAAGTCAGACATTATGGTCAAATATGTAGTATTAATCAACCACTTGCTTTTCCCTCAGGGGGCAAACAAGAAAAGGGAAAAAAATAAAAGAATATAACTTTTTCCAACAAGCAACTAATAAATATTTCGTTGGTTTATAAAAGCATAACCCTTTTTATTTTTGTGTGTAGTTGCTTTCTTATGTGTCATTCAATTATTGACTATATATATATATATATATATATATATATATATATATAGAAACAAAAATATCAAAGAGACATTTTAGTGTGATTCAGTTTAATGTCTATCAACGATGTGTGGATTTGAATCTGGTAAATGCTGCACTAGAGTTAGTTCTCCATCCAATACCTGGCTTACTTTCATTGACCTTCATCACTAGGGTTTCCAATTCTCATGGAATATAAAGCTTCTTGTTAAACTAATTCATCAACCTAAAATTAAAAACAAAATAGAAAAGAGTAATATATATATATATACACACACACACACACACACACACATACATACATATATACATACACATACATATACATATACATACATACATACATACATACATACATATATATATTATATATATATATATATATATATATATATATATATATATATATATATACACGTATGTATGTATGTATATGTATGTATGTATGTGTGTGTGTGTGTATATATATAGGGAGGGGGTTAAGTGAGCACCCCTCATTAGGTGAGCCCCCTTAAATGAGCACTTTTAATCTGAACCCTTAAACGTTTAATAGACGACTGTGATTTCATCAGCTTTTTCCCTTTTTTTAAAAAAAAAAACCCAGCCGGGGGGAACCCATCCAAACCCTCTCAGATTTCCCCCTTCCCACTCTCTCTCTTCTCCCACTCTCTCTCTCTCTCTACGTCTGCGCCCCTCTCTTCGCCCACTCTCTCCCTCTCTAACGCAGTATCCCTCTCGCCAACGTCGCCGGCGTTTGAGCACGCTAGCACCGGCCGGCGGCCATCGCCTGGCCATGCCCGACCCCGACCCTCTGTCTTCTCTCTCTCTCTCTCTCTCTCTCTCTCTCTCTCTCTCTCTCTCTCTCTCTGGGGTTTCTCTGACATAACTCCGCGGCCTCCGCCTGAGGACGCCCGACTCGGCCGTCCGCCGGTCTTGTCGACGCCGGTCACCCACCCTCTCGACGCCGGTCTGCTCTGTCTTCCTCCGACTGGTCATGAATGCAGGTTAGGGTTTTTTTTTTTTTTTGGGTAATTTTTCAATTGAGTATGGATTTGATTGTGTGAATTTGGGTTGTTGCGAATTTGGGTCACCCACCCTCTCGACGCCGGTCTGCTCTGTCTTTCTCCGACTGGTTGTGAATTTCTCCACCGCCAAGCACACACAGCACCGGTCCTCGGCCATCTCTCTCACAATTTCTCACCCAGCAGACCATAGAACACGGATCCTCGGCCCTCTCTCTCGCAATCTCTCTCTATCTCTCGCCGGCGCATAGGCTGTCAGGATTGACCGTGCAGACACGACGAGACTTTTCCGGCGACTCTCAGACACCACGTCGGTCGCTTCTCCGGCGATGCGCAGACACCACGCTGGGCCCTTTCTGAAATCGCTAGGTGATTTTTTTTTCTAATTTTAGGGTTTTGATTAAATTAGATGTACGGTTTTGAATTTAAGGTTGCTAATTTGATTAATGGAGATTCTACTGATAATTTGTGAGTTTCTTTCTGAAATTTGATTAAAGTAGATTCTGCCTTCCTTGGCAACATTTAATGTTTCATGATTGATCAAGATTGTAAATGTTTGGTTATAGCTCGCGTGCAGTTGATAGAATGGCGGCGTATGCCTTTTAATCTGGGAACAATGCTAATCACATTTGTGATTGTGAGCTACTAATCTGTACTAATCTGTAAACTAATGCACTTTTCGCACTGAATGAATGATCTTGGGAGTCCTTGCTAGAATCATCTTTTGTCTTCTAATGAGTTGGCCTTAGGTATTATTTTAGCACTCAGCTTGTTTTTCTCAATTTCGTATGCTGCCTCCGGATTCAGAATGATTGTTTTTCTATTCCTAAGTCATGAATGTAGACTAAGTTTCTGTGTTGTGAGTTTATTTCAATTAATTAAGTTCTTATTTCAAGTTAATGCAAAACATACCCATATATTTATGCTACTGTATGTGGTGATGAGCTATGGGACGGTTGCTGCTTGCTCGGTAAGTTATACGTAGCTATTTCATAAGACCCTTTTTGATAATATATTATGATTATCAAATTGAAAACCGAGATAGTAGTTGGGTGGTTTGAGGTAGAATTATGAGTGATTCGAGGCTCTTGTGGTACGGTGCTTGTGAGGAGGGAGTATGGGATGTGAATTAACCGCAATCGTGTGGATTACGAGGCCATGTGTGGCTCATTGTGATGAATTGATTATGAAGTGTTTGAATGTGATACATGTGGACCTCCCTTCCCTTCCATGTCCTCAAGTTACATTATGTGCATAAGGATAAGATTTTCAAAGAAGGATTTCATGTTTTGAAATAATAGTAGCCATAAATATTAGTGCATGATGGCATATTTTAACTAAATGAATACAGTTTTGGGAGTGAACCTGCTTGAACGGGGGAATCCTAAAGAGTTTTACAAAGGTGTGAGTTGCATGATAAAGGATTTTGCTGTGAGAAGCAGCAAACTTACTAGTCGTTATGACCAGTTTAAATGGCTAAGATAAATACTTAGTGACAATAGATGGGAATGAACCTGCTTAAACGGGGGAATCCCTAGCCTAGGGAGTAATCCCTAGAGACCCTGACGAGGGTTAAGGTCCAAAGTTAGTTGTCATCCCGGGAGTAAGAGCTTAGTGTGAGTTAATCTCACTGGGATTGAGTGTAGATCTCTCCCAACCAGCACTTTATGATGATCTTATGCCCAGAGTAGTTTCTTATTAAATAAGAAAAGCAGTTGGCGTTTTGCCTTTTTAAGTATTTTAGAAAGAAAGTTTTTAAGGATCAATATGAGACCAAGATGAAAGAGATTCTTTTAAAAGAATATAAGCTTCAAGAGGCTAAGAGAAGAGTTTTTATGAGCCTCAAGAGGCTAAATGAAGTGTTTTCAGTAAAAGAAGGAAAACTTCCTGTGTATGACATGTGCATGTTCTAAGTATATCTTATGAATGAGATGCTAAGTAAGATACAAATATGAGAAGTAAGTCTTATGAGCATATTTCATGCATATCTTATGAATGAGAATTGATTGAGACTTGAAATGTGTGTATCTTATGCATACCATACGAATGAAATGCCAAGAAGAGTATGATTCTGAAAAGAAATAACCTTATGTGTACACCATATGAATAGGGTTTCATGCATAGTTGGAATAGAATGCCAAGAAGTTATGCTTATGAAAAAGAAAGTCTCTGTGCTTAACCTCATCCCTTGTTTAAATGTTTGACTACCTGGTAGTAAAGAAGTTTGGTCATTTAGAGACCTAGAAATGTGTTTGAGTACCTAAAGTGAAGTTTATGGTTAGTGATGTTTCCATAAGAATTTTATGAATGCCTAATATGATAGTAAAGTATGGATATGTGATATATGACTAGTAAAGATATTACTGCCTGCAACGGTTTTGGTTTTAAGGGGGTTGAGGGACACTCACTGAGCGTGTGATTGCTCATCCTACTACTCTTTCCCCTTTTTCCCGAGGTTTTCTTTATAACAGAAAAAAGTTGAATCAGCTATGTCAAGATGGAATCTGTTCATGCTTGCAAGGTGTCGTTTGTACTCATTTGAGGGGATCTTACGTGTTTAATGAAGTCACGTTATGTATTCTCAGTTTGAAATGTTTGTCAACTGGTATTCTAAGTTTATGTAATGCGTATTATTTATGAGTCGCTCTGTATGGCCTTATGAGCCAACTATCTAGTCAGTTAGATGTCTTTTGGTTAAACTTAGTTATGTTTTGGGATGTAAACCCCAATACTCCGGTTGTATGAACCGTTGAGTTGTATCTTTCATTTCTTCTTTGTTCATGAATTAATCTGGTTGGCGTACTCCGAGCGAGTTGCTCGTTGAGTTATGAACTCCTGCGTGTGGCCGTTGATCTTCTTTTAAATGTTTTACACTTCCGTTAAATTGAAGGGATTTATTGTAAGGCTTATAGCCTAGAAACGGTCAGTTTTTAGGGGAAACTCTATCCGTTTCGTCCCAGAATTTAAGTAAGAAGTTAGGAAAACGTAACGCTTTCGGCCCTAGGGGCTGGGGGTGTTACAAAAAGGGTATCCACTCCTTGGAGATATGTGTAGGACTTTTCCATTTGGCAGGCATTTGGCACTCCTCCTCTTCCGTTTCCACAATACAATCTACAAAAAGAGAGACAAATGACAACAAAACAAGAGTACTTAGCAACCCACATTCTCACTATTTACCAACATACACAAGATCCAATTATTGATTGAAATAGACATGCATTGCGGAAATCCAAGCAAAAAATTGAATTAAAGTTTGTGATTAATTAGTAGGAGCCATCATCATCATCATCATTATTAATATCACATAATCCTTAATAAACAAAGTTTGCTAAATTAAACAAACGTTTATTTAATTTTTTTAAAAAAACACACTGTCATCCCCATCTTAGCCTTCAGTTTGGGGGTTCTCAAAAGGTTTTGCCTCATCTCAAAGCACTCATGTATCCAAAGCAGATGTCCTCATTCAAGAGTTTCGAAATTAGTCTACTAATATTAGCCAAACAATTACCTCAATACAAAGATGGTCAGGGTGGTCAGTCGAAATACAATGCCACACAAATTCAGATGAACTTGATACAATCAACCAATCAAATTCACAACAACCCAAATTCACACAATCAAATCCATACTCAATTGAAACATTACCCCCAAAAAAAAAAACCCCTAACCTGCATTCATGACTAGTCGAAGGAAGATAGAGCAGACCGGCGTCGAGAGGGTGGGTGACCGGCATCGACAAGACCGGCGGACGGCCGGGTCGGGCGTCCTCAGGCGAAGGCCGCAGAGTTATGTCAGAGAAACCCCAGACGGTAGAGAGAGAGAGAGAGAGAGAGAGAGAGAGAGAAGACAGAGGGTCGGGGTCGGGCGATGGCGGCCGGCCGGTGCTGGCGTGCTCAGACGCCGGCGACGTTGGCGAGAGAGATACTGCGTTAGAGAGAGAGAGTGGGCGAAGAGAGGGGGGCAGACGTAGAGAGAGAGAGAGAGTGGGAACGGGGAAATCAGAGAGGGTTTGGATGGGTTTCCCCTGGCTAGGTTTTTTTTTTTAAAAAAAAGGAAAAAGCTGATGAAATCACAGTCGTCCATTAAACTTTTAAGGGTTCAGATTAAAAGTGCTCATTTAAAAGGGAGTGCTCACCTAATGAGGGGTGCTCAATTGACCCCCTCCCTATATATATATAGACACACACACACACACACACACACACAGTCACATATGTATACATATACTATATATATATATATATATATATATATATATATATATATATATATAATATATATATATATATGTATGTACATATAATATATATATATATATATATATAGATATATATATATATGTATATATATATATATATATATATATATATATATATATATATATATATATATATATATATATATATATATATATATATATGTATGTATATATATATATATGTATATATATATATATATATATATATATATATATATATATATATATATATATATATATATATATACACACACACAAGGAAGCAAATTTGACCATATGTAATTATTTTATAACTTGAATACTATTGAATCTAAGAGTTACGTTTATTACTTATTTAATATGTTTTAGATGTTTATAATTTATAGAAGTCTTTTTATTCTCTCTTTTATGATATGTTATATAAGAAATCTTTCTATTGAGTTTTGTTTTTTCCCTGGTACAATCCAATATTAATATATTAGCCTTTGTCACATGTATTTGACCAATACAAAATCTAACTCCTAAAAGAAAATCAACAAACATTAAAAAATTTTAAACGGAAACAAAGCATAAAACTTCCTCTTCAACAACATCCAACAATAAAGTTAAAAGCACAAAAAGCGTCTTCAAAAACATCCCATAAAATTGGAAGCATAGAACTGCATGCATTGACAATAGCTCCAATCCCTGCATAACTAAATTCCTAACAACCATGCTTGAGTGCGTAGTACATCTGGGATTTCCTTGTCTTCTAGTTAAATAATGCAAATCCCTCAGGAGATTCGGGAGATCTTTCTAGTGACTACTTTAAAAAGGCAATTCTGATCTCACAGGAGGCTCTCAAATTATTTGCGCCACATGCCCTGTGCATTATACCTTCCCTTTAATTTAGATAACTAAATTTTTGGTATCTAGGTATGTTTGCATACGTGCTAAATAGGGTTATTCATTAAATGGTCCAGGACCGAACCGACCCCAAGACCGGACCGGATCGGCCTGGACCGGACCGAACTGAGGTCCTTCGGTCCGGTCCTCGGTCCTCTTGTTTTCTGTTTTCGGTCTTCGGTCTGGTCCGGGTTTGGACTGGGTGGACCGGCAGTTGGACCGGACCGAAGAGTTAGGGCCTTTTTTTATGTGTTTTCGACCTCGACTCCACTGCAGTCTTCTTCTGTGCCTCGCTCTCGCTCTCTACCTCTGCCCTCTCAGAATCGCCTCTCCTCCTCGCTCTCGCTCTCGCTCTCGACTCCTCAGTCCTCTCCTCTCCGTCTCCAATCTGCTCTCTTCTCTGCTTTCCTCTCCTCTCGGCAGAGGCACTCTTGTCTTTGCAGTCGGCAGCATCTCCTTTTCGGCTTCGCCTACGATCGTCCTCTTCAGCAAGTTGGTCGTTTTCCGGCAACCAGGTAAGTGTTTTCTGCCTTCCTCTTCTCGATCTTCTGTATGCTTGAGCTTGACTGTGATAATCTTCTGTTGTTCGCGTTCTTCTCTGAGTCTCTGACCTTGTCACACAAATTAGGGTTTGTAATTGAGAGAAATTTGGGGGTAATTTCTGTGAAAGTCGATTTGGGGGTTGATTTTTTAAAAACAAATTGATTTGATTTTGGATTTGGGTTTGATGCTTCGTTCCTGTGATTTGGATTTGGCCTTTGGGTTTGATACTTCGTTCATGGTACTTGCAAGTTGGGTTAATGCTTACTAGATTCTCATTTTGGGGTTTTAGGGTTTTGGCATCGCTTTCTGTCTCTGCGGTTTTTCCTCGTTTCTCTCTCCTCCCACCGTCAAATTCCACCAGCAACCATGACTGCTCAGACCCAGGAAGAGCTCGCCGCTCAACTCAAACAATAGAAAATCAATGTAATTTTTCATTTTTCCCCTTAGTCTATCTGCCAGGATAGGACCGGTCTAGATTCGGTCCGGTCTCGGTCCGGTCCGGACCGAATTTAGAACGGTTCGGTCCTCGGTCCCCACCTAGGTCTTGTTTCGGTCTTCGCTCCAGACCGGTCCGGTCCGGTCCGGTCCTGGACCGATGAACACCCCTAGTGCTAAAGAACCAAATTAGGAAAGAGACAAAAAAAGAAAATCCTATACAATAGGGGATTAGCTGGTTATAACTTTTGTGAGGGGCCTATTTTGAGAAAACTTCGTATGCATGTTACATGCATGTAATTTTATGATTACTTAATAGGATTAATAGATAGTAAATAAATTTGACTCCAATCTAATATTATTTGCGATGGTATTTAGTCCAATTAAATGGTTTATGAATGCAAATATAAATAGATTTAACTTGAATAAAGTGGGCCTTAATTAGAAATCCGTTTGCTAGCTTCAATATTATATGATAAAAAGATGTCAAATAAAAAATTTTAGTTACGTATACCATTACTAATGTTGATTTTTTATGACTGCAAAATGCAGTGAAAATCATTAACATTTTGTTGTTACTTTCAACCCAAAAAAAAAAAAAAAAACATAGATGAATAGCAAAAGTTATATCACGTATTTACATTTATAGATTTGAGCCATGTGATCTGTTTTGTAGGAGTAAAAGTATCATTTTTAAAGGAATATCAAAAAATTAAGGTTTCAAGGATACGATTGAGGATTGTGATTCATAGTTATGTGTTTATAGAGTTGTGATTACATTATAATTCGATGTAGTCATAAAAACGTCAAATGAAAAGGTGAAAAGGAGTTGTAACTGTAGGGGGTGCACCATGCACTATGGGTGAGCAAAAGAACTAGATATCCGATTCCGAATCCAAAACTGGTTCGGCCATGATGGGTATGGACTTGGATCCAATTAGATGAGTTCCGGAACCAGTTCTAAAATTTAGAACCAGTTATAACTAGGTTTGGTACTAGATCCTGAAATTTTGGACCCAGACCCGGACCCATTAACCGATGCCTAGTCAAAATTTAAAGAATTTTGATGAAAAAATATAAAAAATAAACCCTTATTCCTTAAGCGATGTATCTTTTGCATCGAGATCCAACTCCGCAACTACCCTAGTTTAACTCTTTGTCCTTTTTCCTTTCAATTTATCCCCAGCTTGTTGTTTATGTATCTCGACCGCGATGGAGTTCTTCATTCAAGTTTTGGTTCTTATCCGCATGAGCCTTATTGTTTACTACGTATTTGTTTTTAATATTATTTTGATAGTTTTCCTCTCTTTCTGTCTCTCTTTCAAGTGAATTAAAATAATTTTTTTGGTTTCTCGTTCATTTTGTAATCTTAATTTATGGGTTTTTGATTAATATCGTCTCCTATTCTCTGAGTTTATTTTAAAGTACGTGAATCTTCTATACTATTGTAGGCATTAAAAAATATTTGTGCTGTATTAAAATTAAATTAACTTAATTGATTGGGCTAGCCGTTTTAGTTAATTTAATCAAGCCCAAAGACTTACAAGTCAAGCCCAAAAGACTCACAAGTCAAGCCCAAAGATGAAGCCCAAATGACTCCCAAGCCTAAGCTCAATCAAAATTCGAGTCAAAGCCCAAACCGAGACTCAAGACAACTACCAAGTCAAGTCACGACCTAAAACCCGAACAAAGTCATAGCGTGGTCAAAGTCAAAAGTCAAAGTCAAAGTCAAAGTCAAAAGTCAAAAGTCAAAGTCAAAGACCTACATCGGCTCACAAGTCAAACATCAAAATCGACTCTCAAGTCAACGTCCAGTCAAAGTTCGAGGCGACCTCCAAGTGAACGCTTGGCCCAACCCCGGAAGACTCTCAAGTCAAAGTTAAAGTCAAAACAAGCGAAAGTCAAAGCAGTCTAGGGAAAAGCCTAATTGAAAGGTCCAAAATCTATGTCAAAGCCCAAGACCCAAGTTAAGGCCCAACTTGACTTTCAAATGGGAGGCTTTCCTATAAATAGCCTCCTACCCCTCTTTATTGAAGGTTGAAAAATCCATCCTTGAAAGAGAAAGAATTAGAGGATTGTATTCATAGAGATTGTACCCAATTCAAATCAACTGAATTCTATAAAAATTCAATCTTTGTAATTTGACGCTCAAGTCATTGCTCGGTCAAAGTCAAAGTCAAAGTAGAAGGCCTACATCGGCTCACAAGTCAAACGTTAAAATCGACTCTCAAGTCAATGTCCGGTCAAAGTTCGAGACTGCTTCCAAGTCAATGCTCGACTCAAACCCGGGAGACTTTGAAGTCCATGTCAAAGTCAAAATCAAACAAATAAAAGTCAAAGTAATCTAGGGTGAAGCCTGATTGAAAGGCCCAAAAACTTAGGTCAAAGCCCAAAACCCAAGTCAAGGCCTGTCTTGACTTTCAAGGGGGAGACTTTCCTATAAATAGGTCCCTACCCCTCTTTATTCAAAGATTGAAAAATCCATCCTTGAAAGAGAAAGAATTAGAGGATTGTATTCATAGAGATTGTACCCAATTCAAATCAATTGAATTCTATAAAAATTCAATGTTCGTAATTTGTGATTACAAATTTGGCACGTTCGGTGGGACCTCTTTGCCTCTCATCTCTTTCTCTTAAAAAAAAAAAAATCAAGGCTTTCGAGTCACAAGCACATCAACTTCGACGGAGACATGGCAACAAGGAATGTCGCCACACAAGCTTTGAAGAAGAACACGGGATCTTTCTCTCTTGGATCTTGTGAAGCGAGTGTCACTTCTAGCAAGCGCGCTCATACAATGAAGACCAGGAGCATGGCAAAAGCGGCTCCGTCGACTGCTGCTAGGCAGACTGTGTCGCCCACATTCAAATTCCAAGACTCAAAGACGCAACATACGGCTTCGTCCTGGGTGGATGAAATTCAAAAACTTATCCATCAATCTCCAGTCTGCGAGGTTGAAGACTACTATAGTAGTGACTCCTCTGCGCCCTTGCCAAAGGGGGCGCGCATGTCAGAGATTGAAGCTGAATCTTCTGACACTGTTATCATGCCAGTCATGATGACAGGAGCTGCCAACCTTGAAGAGCAGCTGGCAAGTATGAAGGCTACCTCGGATAGACTCTCTAAAGAGAGTGCAGAGAAGGATGCCCAAATCAAGCGCCAGAACGATCAGATTGCTGAACTGACAAAGAGCCTAGAAAAAAAGTTCTCTGAAGCTTCTAACAAGGGTTCGGGCGCTGAAGACTCTGACAAAGAGTCACATCATAGCGAGGAATCTAACAATGACCGCAAAGCTAAGAAGGACTACTCCTTAGGCTCAATGTCGGTTTAGCAGATTCAGAGCTTGATAGCGAACGCAGTCAAGGCTCAGTTAGGAGAAGGATCTCACAAGGCCCACTTGTACACAAAGCCCTATACAAAGAGGATTGACGTGCTGCGCATACCCCATGGCTATCAGCCTCCCAAGTTCAACCAGTTCGATGGCAAGGGTAACCCTAAGTAGCATGTAGCACACTTCATTGAGACGTGCAGTAATGCTGGCACAAAGGGAGACCGACTGGTGAAGCAGTTTGTCCATACTCTGAAAGGGATTATGTTCGACTGGTATACAGACTTGGAACCTGAGTCCATTGATAACTGGGAACATATGGAGCAAGAGTTCCTCAACAGGTTCTACAGCACTCAGCGCGTTGTCAGCATGACTGAGCTGACAAACACAAAACAGTGGAAGGACGAGCCAGGTCTTGACTACATCAACCGCTGGCTTGCACTAAGCCCCGAGTGCAAGGATCAGCTGTCTGAAGCTTCCGCCGTTGAAATGTGCACCCAAGGCATGCACTGGGACTCGCTGTACGCCCTACAAATGAGCAAACCTAGGACTTTTTAAGAATTGGCGACCAAGGCACATGACATGGAGGTGACGATAGCCAGTCGTCGCGCCAACTCCTTCTATTCTATTGAATCAAAGACAGACAAAGTTGAATTCGAGAAGAATGTTAACTTTTCTAAAGGCACGACCAAAGAAGCGATGTCCACCTCTATAAGCCAGCTAATTCACATTATGGAAAAGCCAAAACTAGGGGGCAAGAAGAGCTCATCGTTCAAAGTTGTGACAAATAAGCATCCCACACGGAAAGAACTTCAAAAAAAGAAGTATCCATTTCCTGACTCAGATTTGTCAGCCATGCTAGATGACTTACTCGACAAGGGTGTGATCGAATTGCCCAAGCCAAAGCGCTCGGAAGAAGTTGGGAGGACCGCCGACCCTAAATACTGTCGATACCATAGAATCGTTAGTCACCCTCTTGAAAAGTGTATTACACTCAAGGAATGCATCACGCGATTGGTTGAGAAAGGAAGAATCATTTTAGATTTGGATGAAACAGCAGAAGTTGGCCACGTCACAGTGCAAGAGACCGATGAGTCAGATTCTGAAATTGATCATGTTGAAGTACTAGAGGGCTCAAGAGAATGCTTCATAAAAAGCTTCTTTGATAGTGTGGTTGTCTACCCAACCTCATGTTTCGAAATTGACGATGACGAAACAAATGAAGAGCTGAATGTCCCTCCTGAAGAAAGTGGTGACGGCAGCATCCAGCCACAACAACAATGGAAAGAAAAGATTGAGAAGACAATTTCAGGCTCGTCCGTTAAGCAAGCAAATGTCGCGGCAAATTCAGCGGCGCCAGTCTTTAAATGTACAAATCCTAAAAGTGCAACCAAGGTTGAATGCAAGTTCAATGAATCAAGTTGGTGCGTTCTGAAAGAAAATGGTGTGCTTCTAGTTCATAGGACGAACCCAACCAAATTGACCAAGATTTCTCTCCCTGGTTTTGTCGCCTCTTCTAAAGGCTCGTTCCAAGAAGAAAGTGAATTGTCAAAGATGTGCATCAACGATGGGTGTGATCCTAATGCACACAAGTTAATGAAGAGGTCCAGCCATGACCTCAGCCTGCCAACATCTTTGGGGCATGTGATCAAGCTAAGCCCTACAGACTTGACAGCGCGCAAAGGGTCATACAAGATCAAGGGGGCAACGCTGCAACGCCTAAAGTTGGTCTTAGCTATGTACTGCCACGGCCTATGAGGATTTCGGGATGACGCAAGGACAAGCAAGCCCTCACTCAATATATCACAGCTGAAGAAGTTGATGATAATGAAGGTGAAAATGCCAAGACCAACCCCAAAACGACGGTGTTCGACAGGTTGCAGCCATCAACGTCGCGCCAATGTCCTTCTGTGTTTAGAAGGATTGGAAAGGATAAAATCACAAAACCCTCTATCTTCCATAGGTTGAAGATGGATGAGCAACCTAAACCCTCGGTCTTTGCCAGAATCAAGATAGGTGAAATGTCGTCAAGCACACCGCCCTCATTAAAAAGAGATTCAGCGTTTAGCCGCCTCGGCAAAACAAATGAAGTCCAAAGTTCAATTCCTTCATGCATGAAGCGTGTTTCCACTTTGGATGTGAAGGTGGATGACTCGCTGAAAGTAAAGAGGCGCATCCTAATTCTCACTCGCCAAGGGACTAAGGCCAGTTCAAAAGAAAGAACTAAGGAGCAAGCTTTTTCCAACCGCGACGCGAGCCAAGAGGTCAACACCCTCCATTGAGGAAATGCTGGATTAGCTCCTAGGCAAGAGCTTAAACTGTTCACCATAAAAAAAAAAAAAAAAATCAAAGTTCACATACATTCAAAAAAAGAAGACTCCCGAATAAGAGGCTAAACTGTTTACACATTCAAAAAAGAAGACTCCCGAATAAGAGGCTAAACTGTTCACACATTCATAAAAAGAAGACTCCCGAACAAGAGGCTAAACTGTTCACACATTCAAAAAAGAAGACTCCCGAACAAGACGCTAAACTGTTCATACATTCCCCAAAAAAAAAAAAAAAAGAAGACTCTCAAACAAGAGTCTAAACTGGTCACACACACATCAAGAAAATGCTAACTCCTAAGCAAGAGTAAAAATTGTTCACTCAAGCCCCCCCAAAAAAAATAGTACTACTCCTGGCCTGCAAGAGTATAAACTGTGAACGGCAAAACAAATGAAAAAAGGATACCAAAAAAAAATGTACTACTCCTAGCCCGCAAGAGTATAAACTGTGAACAGCAAAACAAATGAAAAAAGGATACTTAGTTGAACTACGTGATAACTTGATCTTGTGAGGAATTGCAAGTATCCATAAGCACGTAGACCGCATCAACAAATCACTAAGTGCAGTTAAATACATCACACCAAAAAAAGGGAGGGCATAAAAGAGAAGAGGTCAAAGACATCACCTGTCTGCCGCGCCAGCTGCTCCTTGCTGCTCATACCACTCTCATGTGTATCAATTTCGTTCGAGGCCTGTGGCCAAGCAGCAAACCGTGTCGCAAGTGGTTCTTCAAGTCTTCATACCACTCTCGTGCGTATCAATTCCGTTCAAGGCCCGTAGCCAAGCAGTGAATCGTGTCACAAGTGGTTCTTCAAGTCTTCATACCACTCTCGTGCGTATCAGTTCCGGGTGGTTCTTCAAGTCTTCATACCACTCTCGTGCATATCAGTTCCGTTCAAGGCCTGTGGCTAAGCAGCGAACCGTGTCACAAGTGGTTCTTCAAGTCTTCATACGATTTTTGTGCGTATCAGTTCCATTCAAGGCCCGTGGCCAAGCAGCGCACCGTGTCGCAAGTGGTTCTTCAAGTCTTTATACCACTTTTGTGTGTATCAATTCCGTTCAAGGCCCGTGGCCAAGCAGCGAACCATGTCGCAAGTGGTTCTTCAAGTCTTCATACCACTCTCGTGCGTATCAGATTCGTTCAAGACCCGTGGCCAAGCAGCGAACCGTGCCGTAAGTGGTTTCTCATGTCTTCATACCACTCTCGTGCGTATCAGTTCCAGGTGGTTCTTTAAGTTTTCATACCACTCTCGTGCATATCAGTTCCGTTCAAGGCCTGTGGCCAAGCAGCGAATCGTGTCGCAAGTGGTTCTTTAAGTCTTCATACTACTTTTGTGCGTATCAGTTCCGTTCAAGGCCCATAGCTAAGCAGCAAACCGTGCCACAAGTGGTTCTTCAAATGACTCCTCAACCTGCATAAGCAACAGTACAAGAGCCAAAAAAGGGGGGTCTCGGCATTCAAAAAAAAAGCGATCTACCAGCAAGTGAGCATAAGCGACAAAAAGATATCATCTTTCAACAAATGAGCATGATGTCACGATATGCGAAAAATGCAACAATAAATGAATGCGGTGTTACAACAACTCAGACAGACGTGAGAAGACTCGTCAATCTAATAAAAGGGCTTCCTATGGATTCGCTTCAGCTAAAGTCCTTCAAGACACAACATTTCAAATTGGAATAAAATGCCAAGTAACAAGCAGTGCATGACTCAATGTACAAAAAAAAAGGGGGTCTAATGATAATCTCAATCCTTTTTTCTCTCTCCTGAATTCCCAAACCCCACCCCAAAAAAAAAAAGCATGAAGCAGTGGAGAGGCATGAAGGCAAAAATGTGAAATGCTCAATAGCAGCAAGGGAACTCATGCGCAAAAAAAAGAGCAAGCCAACACTTTGATGAAATTTGGCAATAATTGCCCCATTTTCACGCAGAAAGCTCGAACAGAGAGGAAAAAGAGAAGGGATCAAATTTAATCTTTCCATTCTCTTTTCTTCCTCATGCGTATACCACTTTTTCTTCCTCATGCATATACCCAAAATCATACTTCACCACAAAAAAAAAAAAAAAATGATACCCATTTGCCTCAAATCGCTTCAAATGAACAGAGCACCATACCCAAAATCATACTTCACCACAAAAAAAAAAAAAGATACCCATTTGCCTCAAATCGTTTAAAATGAACAGAGCACCATATCGGGAAAAAAAAAGAAGAAAAAAAGAAATGAGCCATTCAATCATGTCAGGAATGGGCATGCTCATATTAGTGCTCTATTACTCCAGTTCACAGAGAAATCAAACCAAAAAAAAAAAAAAAAGACGAGGGCACAAATTATTGCTCACACGCAAAAGAGTTTGCCCAGATTATTTTTTATTCTCATTCCATTCAATCAAACCCCCCCCAAAAAGAAAAAAAGGAAAGAAACAGGGTCAAGGTTATTACCTTGCCTTTTATGGTGGTCCCAGGAGAGTTTTCTGGGCACAAAAGAATGGTTCTTTGACCTCTGTAGCTGATTCAACCAAAAAAAAAAAGGGTGAGTCAAGCACAACAATGATAAGAGAAGGAGCTTGCTCTGT
Source organism: Carnegiea gigantea (assembly GCA_029747015.1). NCBI lineage: Eukaryota > Viridiplantae > Streptophyta > Magnoliopsida > Caryophyllales > Cactaceae > Carnegiea > Carnegiea gigantea. The sequence goes on from JAKOGI010004090.1 coordinate 30,166, forward strand.
TAACAAAGAAGAAATTATACCTTTGATCAAAAAATGGTGGCAAAGACCAAGTTTTAGGGATGACCTCCTTTGCAAACCAGTTGCATCAACAGCAGCGATGGGGGGCAGCTGGACAGCCGGTTCTGAGTTTCAGGGAGCTGGAGAACGACCAAGATGACAAAACTAGTGTGCAAAGATCAAGCCTTTGGAGAGAGCTTTCATCGGCAAAACCAGCAGCAGCACTAGCGTGAGAAGCCGAGGGCGTTGAGGGTTTCGGGTGGCTGGGTGTTGTAGCAATGAAGAGGCAACAAATGAAGAAGAAAGGCTGGGCAGAGGCTCACTGACGTCTCGGCGTTTGACGGCTGTCAAAGCAAGAGGAAGAAGAAGATGGTGAGGAAGAGGCTGGGATGACCTGGTCACGTAAGAAGCATGCTTTGTTTAAGTGAAGCAGAAGAAGAAAGCTGGCTCTGGTGAAAATAAGAGCAGACCAAGTGATGCAAAGGCCAGGTCAAGCACACCGAGAAACAAGAGCAAAAAAATAGAGAAGGAAACAAGGGCAGCCCAAGCCCGCGTGTGAAGAAAAGCCAGGACTAGGCAGGCGTTAGAAATAAAAGAAAAGAAATAGGCCCTGCCTAAAGAAAAGAAGAAGAGGCCACTCGGGCCAGGCTTACGCAGGGGGGAAGCTGAAGCTGAAGCTGAAGCTGAAGCCAGGCCTAGACACTGATCTAAAGCTTTGGGCCGCCTAAATTGAATGGCTCCCGCATTAAGGCCTAATTAAATGGACATGTGCTAAAATTGGTGCCCATTATCTTGAAGTTGACTTAAGATTACACATCAATGTTCAAATCAAGGCATGCAATAACAGGCAGCACAATTGTAAGCCAAGTCGACAGCCCCTTAAGACCACCCACCTAAAAGAAAAGGGTGTCCAATTGACAGCATGATATGTCAAATCAATAGGTGCCCAAATTGTACGTTTCAAAAAAATTCGAGACTTTAGCCACGCTCCAACAACAAGTCTCGTACGTGGCCTTGTCTCGAGGAGGCAATTTGTAGGCACTGAAAATTTATTCGTGCCGTACCAAAATTAAATTAAATTAGTTAATTGGGCCAACCCTTTTAATTAATTTAATTAGGCCCAAAAGACTCATAAGTCAAGCCCAAAATAGACTCACAAGTCAAACCCAAGATGAAGCCCAGATGACTCCTAAGCCTGAACTCAGTCAAAATTCGAGTCAAAGCCCAAACCGAGGCTCAAGACGACTACCAAGTCAAGTCACGGCCTAAAACCCGAGCGACGCTCAAGTCATTGCACGGTCAAGGTCAAAGTCAAAGTCAAAGGCCTACATCGGCTCACAAGTCAAACGTCAAAATCGACTCTCAAGTCAACGTCCGGTCAAAGTTCGAGACTGCATCCAAGTCAATGCTCGGCTCAAGCTCGGGAGACTCTCAAGTCTAAGTCAAAGTCAAAGTCAAACAAATGAAAGTCAAAGTAGTCTAGGGTAAAGCCTGATTGAAAGGCCTAAAAACCTAGGTCAAAGTCCAAAACCCAAGTCAAGGCCTGTCTTGACTTTCAAGGGGGAGGTTTTCCTATAGATAGGTCCATACCCCTCTCTATTCAAAGATTGGAAATTCCATCATTAAAAGAGAAAGAATTAGAGGATTGCATTCATAGAGATTGAGAGGACAATTTCAGTCTCGTCTGTCAAGCAAGCAAATGTCGCGGTAAATTCAACGGCGCCAGTCTTTAAATGCACAAATCCTAAAAGTGCAATGAAGGTTGAACACAAGTTCAATGAAGCAAGTTGGTGTGTTTTGAAAGAAAAGCGTGTGCTTTTAGTTCATAAGACGAACCCAAGCAAATTGACCAAGATTTCTCTCCCTGGTTTTGTTGCCTCTTCTAAAAGATTTCTCTCGCTGCAAGAAGAAAGTGAGTTGTCAAAGATGCGCATTAGCGATGGGTATGATCCTAATGTGCACAAGTTAATGAAGAGGTCCAGCCATGACTTCAGCCAGCCAACATCGTTAGGCCATGTGATCAAAGCTAAGCCCTACAGACTTGACAGCGTGCAAAGGGTCATACAAGGTCAAGGGGGCAATGCCACAACACCTAAAGTTAGTCTTAGCTATGTACCACCCCATCCTATGAGGATTTCGGGACGACGCAAGGATAAGCAAGTCCTCACTCAATATATTACAGCTGAAGAAGTTGGTGATAATGAGGGTGAAAATGTCAAGACCAACCCCAAAACGACGGTGTCCGACAGGTTACAGCCGTCGACATCACGCCAACGCCATTCTGTGTTTAGAAGGATTGGAAAGGGTAAAATCCTGAAACCCTCTGTCTTTCATAGGTTGAAGAAGGATAAGCAACCTAAACTCTCGGTCTTCACCAGAATCAAGATAGGCGAGACGCCATCAAGCGCACCACCCTCACAAAAAAGAGATTTGGTGTTCAGCTGCTTCGGCAAAACAAATGAAGTCCAAAATTCAATTCTTCACGCATGAAGCATGTTTCCACTTTATATGTGAAGGTGGATGATTCGCTAAAAGTAAAGAAGTGCGTCTTAATTCTCATTGGCCATGGGGCTAAGGCCAATTCAAAAGAAATAACTAAGGATAATGAATAAACTTCTTCCAACCACGATGCGAGCCAAGAGGTCGACGCCCTCCCTTGAGGAAATGCTGGACTAGCTCCTAAGTAAGAGCCTAACTGCTCAGTCTTTAAAGTTAAATTACGTTGTATACTCCTGACCCGCAAGAGTATAAACTGTGAACGGCAAAAAGAAACTCAAACAAAAAAATTCGTTGTATACTCTTGGCCCGCAAGAGTATAAACTGTGAATGGCAAAGCCCAAAAAAAAAAAAAAATCGTTGAACATTCCTGTCCCGCAAGAGTATAAACTCTGTACGGCAAAACAAATATATACAAAATTTATTTTGTTGAACTACGTGATGACTTGATCTTATTAGAATTCCAAAGTTTCCATAAGTACGTAGGCAGCTTGGTAAATCAAATATCAAGTTCAGTCAAACATAATAAAAGAAGAGAAAGCATGGTGGCGATCAAATTTCATATAAAGGAGGACATAAAGTCGATTATTGTTGCAAAAAAAAAAAAAAAAGATAAGTTGAGTAGAACATCAATCGATGTCCATCCAAGTGTTAGGATTAAGCGAGGATTGCAGTGCTAGCATGTTCTGCTCATGCCTCTCCAATTCCTTGGCATCTTCAGAAGAAAGAGTAGGTACCATCTCAAGGTCGGTAAGAGCTTTGGATTTCATATTAACTTCTTGCTCAGTTGCCTCTAATAAGGAAGATCGGACTTGGACATCGCCCTTAAGCTGGCGCTACTCTTCCCGGGCAAGGCGGAGCGCGTCCTCCAAATCGATGATCCTTTGCGCCGCCCCCTTGAGTTTCTCCGTCACAGCACTAAGATCTGTGCGCACAGTGGCAAGGTTTGAGCGCGCAAGATCGACCTGCTCGGTACGGAGCGCCTTCTCCTTCGCCACATAGTTTGGGTGGCGGCATGAAGAAGCTACTTTCTTTAATGATAAGAAGGCTGACACGGCGCTTCCATAATCCTCCACCTTCTTCTTCAAAGGGGTCGGATCTCCGCGAAGTCGCTCAATTCCTTTGTAGATCATTGGGGCACTTTGAAGTTTTCCCTCTACTTCTTCAAATTTTACATTCTTCAAACTGGTCAAATACTCGGACCCCATCACTCGAATGGCGGCGGTGAAAATGCTTTGAGAGCCGGGTCCGGGACAGAAGGAAGTAGTGGAGGGGGCAGCTGCACAGGAAAGTTTTCCCTTTGGACCCCCAGGAGTACCAACATCTGTGTCAGCAGAGCGTAACCCCCCAGTGGCCACCTCAAGTGAGTTAGGTTCGTCAACTGAGTGATGACTCTGAGTAGCTGACGCGTGCAAGGCCTCGGTTTCCCTGGAAGCTGAACT
>JAKOGI010004091.1:0-34043 GCA_029747015.1 Carnegiea gigantea
AATTTTTACATATGAATCTAACGAATAAAAAAAACAAAAGAAGTAGATAATTATGGGAGAAATCTAGAAAATGGGGATCTGTGGCATGAGATAAAAGGAAGGGAAAAAAAAAGAAAAGGAAAAAGGATAATCAAAACCAATCTAAATTTGATAAATTAACTTGATAAATTAACTAAACCTAAGTTAAAATCAAAAAAAAATAAAAACACCCCCTTGCTTTGCTCTGCTCTGCCCGAACCCCCCGTCTCCCCTATTTTCATAGCTCCTCCCTCCCCCTCTCCATTAGCTTTCGCCGGCCACCGGCCGCAACGCTGCCACCGCCGTGCCACCTCCTGCCATCGTCCGACCAAGAGTCGCCGGCCTCGCCCACTTCTCTCTCCTCTGGTGTGTGAATTTGAGTGATTGAGAGGTGAAAACCCCAACCCTCTTCAATTCAATTTTTAATGTTTTAACTTTAAATTATTGTGTTAAATGATGTATTTTGACTTGATGAATGCAAATTTGTGGTTTTCTTGAATGTTGATTGTGAAATTTTAGCGGATGAAGAGAGGTTGGAATGAGTTGAATGCACTTGGTGTTAAAGAGGGGTAGTTTGGTGTAAGTATTGAATTTAATTATGATTAGCTTGATGATACTTGGATTGTTACTTGAATAAGTGAAGAAAATTGTGAGTTATAAGTGCATATACATATATATATATGAGGTATTTGTTATGTTTAGATCATGGGTTGGTTATTATGAGGAAATTAAGAGTGGTATGTTGAATTAATGGAGTTTAGAGCATGTTTGGATGACATTCAAAAGTAAGGCAAATATGTGGGAGAAATAAGTTATGACCATGAATTTTTAAAAATTTAGGGTTCATGGCTTGATTTGTACTCATGATAACTATGTGGTAATGAGTTAATTGGTGATTAAAAGATAGACATATATGTATGAAATTGATAAATCTTATAATTGGTGATAAATCTTATAGGGGGGAAGGCTGTAACAGCCCGAACCTAAAGTTATTTTAATTATTTCAAACTACCCTAATCGCAAATTAATTCAGTTGGGGGCCGCATTTTAATCTCGCGTTTAAATTTATTATTTTATATGTATATATTTCAATTTATCATTTTATGTGCATATATATTTATGCATCGCACATTGAAACAACGACGTGGTCTCAACATGAATCTTGAAATGCTCCTTAAACAATTCCTTCAAGCTTTGATTAATATTTAAACACCTGCATAGTAATACTAAATAAATAAATAAAATAAATTTTGAGGTAATAATAATAAGAATAAATTTTGAGGAAATGAGAATGTCTTCTCCCAAATTTATATATCAAGGATGTAAATTCAAATTTATTAATTCTAGCAATATTATTACTTCAACTCTATATATATAATTATAATTATATCTGAATTTATAGATATGAATGTAATGAATAAAACAAAAACAAAAGAAGTAGATAATTATGGGAGAAATCTAGAAAATGGGGGTATGTGGCATGAGATAAAAGGAAGGAAAAAGAAAGAAAAGGAAAAAGGATAATTAAAACCAATCTAAATTTGAGAAATTAACTTGATAAATTAACTAAACCTTGGTTAAAACCCAAAAAAATAAAAACACCCTCTTCCTTTGCTTTGCTCTGCCCGAACCCCCCATCTCCCCTATTTTTGCAGCTCCCCCCTCCCCCTCTCCATTTGCTTTCGCCGGCCACAGGTCGCAACGCCGCTGTTGCGCCACCTCCTGCTGTCCCACCAAGAGTCGCCAGCCCCACCCACCTCTCTCTCCTCTTGTGTGTGAATTTGAGTGGTTGAGAGGTAAAAATCCCAACCCTCTTTAATTCAATTTTTGATGTCTTAACTTTCAATTCTTGTGTTAAATGATGTATTTAGGCTTGATGAATGCAAATTTGTGGTTTTCTTGAATGTTGATTGTGAAATTTTAGTGGATGAAGAGAGGTTGGAATGAGTTGAATGAAGTTGGTGTTAAAGAGGGGTAGTTTGGTGTAAGTATTGAATTTAATGGTGATTAGCTTGATGATACTTAGATTGTTACTTGAATAAGTGAAGGAAATTATGAGTTATAAGAGTGTGTGTGTGTGTGTGTGTGTGTGTGTGTGTGTATATATGTATATATATGGGGTATTTGTTATGTTTAGATCATAGGTTGGTGATTAGGAGGAAATTAAGAGTGGTATGTTGAATTAATGGGGTTTAGAGAATGTTTGAATGACATTCAAAAGCAAGGCAAATATTTGGGAGAAATAAGCTATGGCCATGAATTTTGGAAAATTTAGGGTTTATAGCTTGATTTGTACCCATGATAATTATGTGGTAATGAGTTAATTGGTGATTAAAAGATGGGTATATATGTATGAAATTGATAAATGTTACAGTTTGACCACAACTAAGTAGTCAAAGGTTGTGATTATGAAATTGAAGGATTAGGCTTTAGGATTTGCAAAAGATTTAAGTGATCTTATTGGGTCATCAAGGTTTAAATGGACTTGTAGATGATTAAATGGAAATGTATGTATAAGGAGGTATAAGGGTAATGTGTGTATACTTTGATTTTGACTAGGTGCTTAGAGGTTGTGATCTAAATGAAAATACAAGCTTGGTGGTGGTTGGTGTGAGAGTGGATGTGCCTTTATAATTTTATTCTGCTAATAAGCGATGTTATGATCAGAACTCAACTTGAACGTGAGCCCATAAAGTTAAATCGCCTTCAAACATATCGTAAATAATAAATCGTTAAAAAGAGGAAGGATAGCCATAATAATAACAATAATAATAAGAAGAAGAAGAAGAAGAAGAAGAAGAAGAAGAAGAAGAAGAAGAAGAAGAAGAAGAAGAAGAAGAAGAAGAAGAATAAGAATAAAGAATAATCCCAGCAATAATAATAATAATAATGGTAATAATAATGGTAACAATGATACTGCCAATGTCAATAATAATAATGATCAATGACGTCATCAATGACGAACTCAAAATAAGTCATACTCTTACGTCATTATTACACACATTAAAAGAGTCATTAGTCGTGAAAGGAAGAAAAATAAAAACCAAATAAAATGGAATCCAAGTGAATTACGAATAATGGCTACATACATCATAAAGAAAGAATTCAAGAGGATTTAAATCATGTAATAAACTAAGAAATTTAATGAAGTCTCCTTAACCTTTCACTAATCAAGGAAAAATTTCGTGTCTGGAGCAGAAGTGAGGCCACGTCGGTTGTGTCAAGCTGCCAGCAAATAATTTTCAGTAAAGGAGGGACAGATTTTCAAAGTCCAGGTACATACATTGCCTGTACTCTTCGAAAACTCACATATTTTCTCAAACTATGCAATATCACAATAATAATCATATAACAAATCAATTTATACAATGTTTTGTCACATAATTAAGTGGTCCCATCAATTATCAATCACAGGGTTATGCCTTTCAATTTACCCGCATGGCGGCAACTCAGGCTTCCGATCGGCCTGGGAGGTGTGCACCTATCTCAAGATCGCTACAGACGTCAACAGGGGTCCACTTCTAGATAATAACCTGCAAATCAGTTTTACTCATACATTCTCTCTCTCCTATTTGCCAGACAAAATGTTTTGAAATGCCGGCGCTCAACTGATTTAACTCAAAGCTTATTTTACTGCATAAGAATGTGCGTGCTGAGCTTCGGCTCATATTTCGAATGTTTTTATGTTTTCTGGTTTAGGTAAAGGCTCAGTGAATAGTCCACCGGGCAAGCCAAAGAATAGTAAGAAGTGAAATATGGTTCTAATTCTTTTGCTGGGGTTGCGCTAGCCAAGAGCTCACAGTGATTCACAGGCTAGTATCTTCAATATTTAAGGATTGTGCAATCTTTTGAATATCGCAGATTACTAATAAACTGTAATCGTATATTGAGCTACAGGTACATCACAACTTATATAAATACTTGAGTGTATGTTATTTAAATTTCGTCATGAGACGGGCAATTAAATGGGCAACCCAATGGTACCCGTAGTTCAGTTAGCCTTGTTTCATTACGGAATAGCGATAATGCCTCCAACTGAAAGAATTCCGCTGTCAATCAATAATGCATGCATAATTAGGTTAGACTAATCAGGCATTAGGAGTTGCGGCATTACACATTAGAGAAAGATGCTAAGCCTAAGAGCGATCCTCAGAGGAGACTTAATCCACCTATGATGGAGATAGTCCAAAGAGAAATTCTTAAGTGGTTAGATGCTGGAGTGATATACCCCATAACTAATTCCGAGTGGGTTAGTCCTATATATGTAGTTCCTAAAAAGGGAGGGGCAATCGTAGTACAAAACAAGGAAGGTGAACTAGTATCTACTAGAGTTCAAAGTGGTTGGAGAGTATGCATTGACTATAGAAAACTGAACGAAACCACTAAGAAAGATCATTTTCCCTTGCCTTTTATGGATCAAATGTTAGAAAGATTGGCTAGTAGGTTGCATTACTGTTTTCTAGAAGGGTGTTCAGGCTACATTCAAGTCCCTATAGCTCTTGAGGATCAGGAAAAGACTACATTTACCTGTCCTTTTGGTACTTATGCTTTTAGACATATGCCTATGTAATGCACCTGCTACTATTCAGAGATGCATGATGAGTATTTTTTCTGATTTTATCGCTAAGATTATGGAAGTTTTCATGGATGATTGTACTATGCATGGTGATTTATTTGATGAGTGCTTGCATCATCTCACATTAGCGCTTAAGCATTGCATTGATATTGATTTAGTGCTTAATTTTGAAAAGTGTCATTTCATGGTGGAGTATGGGGTAGTACTTGGACATGTAGTGTCATCAAGGGGATTAGAGATAGATAAGCAAAAGTTGACATCACTCAGTCTTTACCCCATCCCAGGTGTGTCAAGGATGTGAGATCATTCTGAGGGCATGTAGGGTTCTATAGGAGGTTTATCAAAGATTTTTCTAAAATTGCTTCTTCTTTATGTGCTTTACTTGTAAAAGATGCTTCATTTGATTTTAATGATGATTATATGAGGGCTTTTGATTAGTTAAAGTTGAAATTGACTACTTTGCCTATTGTGCAAACCCCAAATTAGGCCTTACCTTTTGAGTTAATGAATGATGCTAGTGATAAGGCAATGGGGGCAGTTTTAGGTCAAAGAGTTGGGAAAGTACCTTATATGATTTACTATGCTTCTAGAACTCTTAACTCTGCGCAGTGTAACTACACCAATATAGAAAAGGAGATGCATGCTGTTGTTTTTGCTCTTGAAAAGTTTCGTCCTTACTTGTTGGGTGTGAAAGTTAATGTTTACTCTGATCATTCTGCTCTTAAACATCTGCTAGAAAAGAAAGATTCAAAGCACAGATTGATAAGATGGATGTTACTATTGCAAGAATTTCAATTGGAAATTAAAGATAAACTTGGAGCTAAGAACTTAGTTGCCGACCATCTTAATAGATTGAAAACGGGGGAAAGTGGTAGTCCTTTTAGTGATTGTTTTTCTAATGAGACTTTGTATGCTGTCAGTAGTAGATTACCTTGGTATGCTGATATTGTAAATTTAATAGTCACCATAACTTTTCCCATTGACTTCTCTAGAGCTGAAAAAGATAAGATAAGAGCTCAATCTAAATATTATGTTTGGGATGAGCCATACCTACGGAAATTTTGTGGTGATCAGATAATAAGGCGTTATGTTGATGACAGTGAAATTCATTCCATTCTAACCTTTTGTCATTCTTCAGAAAGTGGCAGATATTTTGGATCCACAAGAACAACACATAAAGTTCTTGAGTGTGGTTTTTATTAGCATACTATTTCTTGTGATGCTTATGATTTTTGAAAAAGATGCACAGCATGCCAAAAGACTGGAAATTTATCAAGAAGGAATCAAATGCCTTTATATAATGTTTATGTTTGTGAAATTTTTGATGTGTGGGGTATTGATTTCATGGGACCCTTCCCCCCTTCTTTTGGATACACTTACATTCTTGTACTTGTTGAGTATGTGTCCAAATGGGTAGAAGTTATAGCTACTAGAGCTGATGATACTAAAACTATGGTGAAACATATTAAATCTCTCATTCTGTATAGATATGGAGTACCAAGAGCAATCATCAGTGATAGATGGACTCATTTTTGTAATAGAACTTTAGGTACCTTGTTAGCCAAATATCATGTGACTCATAAGGTATTTACTAGTTATCACCCCCAAACAAATGGCCAAGCTGAAATCTCTAATAAAGAAATGAGTCTTAGGCTAGATGAGGCTCTTTGGGCTTATAGGACTGCATACAAGACCCCTATTGGTATGTCACCTTATAGGTTAGTCTTTGAAAAGTCATGTCATCTTTCTGTTGAGATAGAACATAAGTCTTATTGGGCTGTGAAGCAATGTAATCTCGACTATGAGTTAGCAGGAAAAGAACGTAAATTGCAGTTGCAGGAATTGGAGGAGATTCGCTCGGAAGCCTATGGCAATTCAATCATTTACAAAGGTAAAGCCAAAGCATTTTGTGATGCTAAACTTGTCAGAAAAGAATTTTAGGTAGGTGAGAAAGTATTGTTATTCAATTCAAAACTGAGACTCTTTTCTAGTAAGTTAAATTCAAGATGGTTTGGACCATTTGAAGTAGTAAAGACTTATCCACAAGGTGCTTAAGATTAAAAGCTTATCTACTGACAAAATTTTCAAAGTGAATGGACACAGGTTAAAACATTTCAGGGATGCAGACTCTGCTAATTTTATTGAAGAAATCACTTTAGAGGATCGATGAGTTTTATGACATCGAGCCAACGACTGTAAGCAAAAGCGCTGGTTGGGAGGTAACCCAATGTTTTTTAGGGAAGTACCTAGTTAGTTTTACTTTTATTTTCATTATTTCTATCTTTTCGCATGCATTAGGGACTATGTATGAATTAAGTGTGGGGGGTGCATCCTGCATTTAGTTCCTGCGGTATTTATTCTTGAAAAAAATGTAAAAAATTTTTTTTTTCTTATACATAATACACGATATGAGTTTATGCTAGGCTTGCTTGCTTAAAAATTTTTATTTTCTTAGCTATTTGTAGTTTATTGTTCTATGAGTAAAGACTTCTGAGCATGCTAGCTGTCATTCAGAGAAGTTTGAGTTGATCCTCATATGTCTCTTTAATGAGTAACTGTCATGAGTATCTATCTTATTTGATCATATTATATAGCCGCTTCAGAGGCAACAAAATAACCTAGTCCATTTCCTAGACTATTGAATTAGTAGAATAACTCATCAGAATTATGACTTTTCTTGTCTTATTAAAGGATTAGATTACCAACATGGGTAGAAATAGATGGCTCAGCACCTTTTCTCCTTAAGTTTAGGCTTTAAGTTGAGTCTTATGTATGAAGTAACCCATGATTGGAAGAGTCATACTTCTTTTTGGACCAATCAATGACTCGTACCAAACTAACAGTCAAAAAAATAATGATGAGAATAAATTGTTTGCTCCAACACCTCTATTCGGGTGAGTGTAAGACAGGGAGTGTTTAACTTCTAAGACCCTATATGGGCCTCGAAAATGTGCGCAAGTGGAGTTTAAAAGATTAAAAAAAAAAAAAGCAGAAGAAGAAAAAAAGTACAAGGCAAGTTTAGAATCAATTTCAATGAGTTATTTTTTCTAGTTCAATTGTCTCTATAATTATACCGTACTTCAACTTTTCTATCGTAAACTTTTTAGAATTTTTGATCGGTGTATGCATGCTTAAAAGAGATGGATAATTATTATTCTTGTTACTTCATTAAATAAATGTTGTGAGGTTAATGAAGAAAGTCTTTGATGGTCGTTAGATGTTTAGTAGTTATTAACTTGTTAGAAGGAAAACTAATTGATTTTGAATAAAACTATTTTTAATACAAGCTAATGCCTAGTGTAAAATTTCATATTTATGCATGACTTTATAAGAAAGGAAGAGGGTCAATTTTTAGGTCGTGTCCCAGATTTCTTTGCATGAGGACGTTCAAAGTCTAAGTGTTGGAGAATTTGCTAAGTTATAAATCGTGCATCATTTTAATAATTATTTTGATTATATTATATATATTATTTCATCTAATTTACTTTATTTTATATATTTTTTAGGTTAAATCTTAATAAAATAAAAGGAGAAGAGAAGACGTTAAAGTTTGGGTTTTATTTACTGAAAGATTTTATAAGCAAATTTATCAAGTCTGTCCCCAAAAAAAATGAATTATGAAAAATAATATCTTCATAAGGATTTATTTGAGATTGGATTACTGGGCCTAATTGAAGAGATTAGAAAACTTGGAAGGGAAGGAGCCCAAAGAAGAAAACTCTAATAGAATGATACTATAAAAACCTATCTCTTATCCTCTAAAACCCACACACCAAAAACCCTAGCAATCTCTCATGCCACCCTCAAACCCTTCACGTCGTTCCCCCTCAAACCACACACACTCACGCCACTTCTTCATCAGCCCATCATCATCAGGATCATCTTCATCACCATCATATATAACCTTCTAAACACATCCACGCCTGACCCCCTAAAATCTTCTTCTCCATTACGCCTCATCACTCCATCATAGCCTAGCATCCTCACCACCATCACACAAGTATCACACCATTGATCATCATCGTCATCGTGGATCACTTCTCACACCACAATCAAGTAGAATCATCCTATTGCTTCTTCTTGTTTTTATTTTATTTTTTTTGTTCAGTTTATTGTTAAACATGGAAGTTTTGGTTAATTATTGTGATTTTATTTTCAATGTGAGTGAGTAATTTCTTTGTACTTAGTATAATCTATTTGAAGCCATGCTAAATTAATTATTTTGAAACAAGTTTTATACTTTATTGTCTAGTTGATTTTTATTCATGATTCTATAACGATTAATATTTATCGTTTATAATATTCACATTAGATTAATTATTCACATTAGATTAATTAGAATGCATGCTAATTAGTTTAATGCGAATTTATATAATAGTTTAAAAGGCTTTAATATGTAAAAGTTATTATCTTTTAAGCATAAGTATTACCCTAATTAATCATGGATGGTTCAAACTCATCTCTTTTAATTAGATAATTGTTGTAGATCTTTGTTAAATTAATTTATTGGTAAATTAGTTACAAGGCATTAGATGATATTTTTCTAATACATAATGCTCTAGTTTGATTAAATTCTTATGCTGGTGTGAGGGTTATCAAAACTAGTAGAGTTTATATTACGGCTGGACCTAAATAAACTAAAATATAAGAAAAAACGGGAAAGATCCGCTACTGGGTATCTTCTACAGTCTAACTCATGGATAAATTAATTTGTGTATTGATGATAGATATTAATTTAAATGGTGGATATAGATCATGCTAAGTATTTTTCATAAATTTGGCATTGTTGATAATTATTCCTTGCTTTTTAGTTAATTTCTCTAGTTTGTCAATTTTTATTCTTCAATTTATAAGCTTTAATATAGATTTCGTTTACCCCCTAAAAGAATAGCCTTTTAAGAGTGTCTTCGTAATATTAGATCAGTTAGATTTTGATTTTTAGTGTAGTTATATTTTTCAGATTTAATTTCTATTCTGTTTTGCTATTTATTTATTGGTTTGTTAGAAATTAGATTAAAAATAATTTATTTTGTATTTTTCATATTTTAGTCCATTTTAGGGTTTATATAATATTCTATTCTGCCTCTATTTAATTTTGGAATTTTTGAAAATTATTTGGTAATTTTTCAAAATTATTTCGTAAATTGGATATGTGCAGGTTTTTATTTTAATAAATCTAAAAATTACATTTTTAATTTTTATTTTATGTTTTTAGGGTTTTATTAAGTTTAGAAAATTATATCCTAAAATCTAGGTATTTTTGTTATTTATTTTCGTATTTATATTAGCGCAGTTTATTCTTTCTCTAATTTCAGATTTTATTTTCTATTTTAATTTTCTATAGTTAATTTATGTTTTAATTTTTCTGAATTTAATTACATATAATTTTGGAGTTATAAAGTTATAAACTTGCATAATATTAATTTGGATTACTTTTTGTAATTTTTAATATTAATTTTCTGCTTGTTATTTTTTGTTTTTATTTTCAATCTAATATTGTGTTATTATTTCTGTTTTTATTTTTCAGATTATTTAGGATAGCTATTTACTTTTTATTTCTAGAATTAAATTTAGAATATTTAGGAGCAATATTAAGTATTTTTCCAGATTTTTACTAATTAAATTTGATTTATTTTAGTAATATAAAAAGAAGTTATAGTAAATTAGAGTAGTAAAATCATTTAGAAGTAAACTAGCTTATTATCATAATCTTTCCTCGTGGGATCGATCCCTACTTTTCTATGCTATAAATATTATTTATAAATCAAAGTAGTGGTTTAATTTGTGACTCTACGACAAGCTCTACAATTCTGAAGTTGCTTCATCATCCCTGAGCAAATTCAGTTTTCAGTTATGGAAGAATGAGCTTTTTCACATTTATTCTCATTGCCTCAATGAACATCATATACAAGAGTTTGATACATGCGTGCTCTGGTGTTTGCCCTAGCTTATGCTCCAAGCAACTAATAATAAGGAAAAGATAAAAACAAATTATATCCAAAGATAACAAAAAAATTATACAAATAATTTATTTACATGATCTTTACCCGTTAACTCTCCCCCTTAAGTTGGTGCATGAAGGTCGACCATGTCCAACTTGCTCCATAAGTATTGAAAATGTCGCTTGTCAAACGCTTTTGTGAAGGTGCCTGCGGGTTGCAACTTGGAAGAAACATAGGAAAGTGTCATATCACCAAAGTGATACCGCTCACAAAGAAAGTGACAGTCAATCATTGTGTGCTAATTTGTTCGTGGAAAACAGGATTTTTAGCAATATGAAAGGCAGCCTAACTATCGTAAAATGACTGCATAGCTTGATTATGGAAAACTCCCAAAGATGCAAGAAAGGAATTTAACCACAACAATTCGCTAGTGACGACAGCCATAAATCGATACTAAGCTTCTGCAAATGATTTGGAGATAGTAGTTTGTTCCTTGGTCTTCCAGGAAATAGGTAAACCCCGAAGGGTTACCAAGTAGCCAGTCAAGGAATGTCTCGTGAGTAAACAAGCACTCCAGCCCGAATCACTATAAACAGACAACTGCAACTCACTATTTGCCCGAAGCAAAATGCCACAATTAGGTGTGCCCTTAATATAACATAGAACTCTACATGTTGCATTCATATGCTCTTCTCGAGGATTCTGCATGAACTGCATAGCATAAATATGGAAGAGTGATGGTCAGGTAAATTAACGTGCCCACAAGACGTCGATACCTCTTGGCATCTAACAAAAAAGATCCTATTACAGGAGTAAGTTTATGATTCTCCTCCATGCAAATTACTGGGTTCAAAACCCAACAGACCGCATTCATCCACTATTTCTAGTGCATACTTACGCTGGCTCAAGAATAGGCCCTTAGGTTTGTGAGCCACCTCGATCGCACGAAAGAATTTAGAAACCCAGATCCTTAATGCTGAAATAAGCATCCAAATAGCCTTTGACTACGGTACAAGCACTAGAATCATTACCTGCCAAAATAATATCGTTAAAATAACCAGTAGTGCCATAAAAATTTTCCCTTTCCTGTAGGTCAAAAGTGAGTAATCTGCATACGAATGAATGAACCCATATTCTCACAACTCATAGGAAAGCTTAGCAAACCATTGTCATGTTTCTTGTCAAAGTCTAGCAACAGATTTCTCAAGGCGACATACTTTGGTTGGGGAGCTACAAGTGAAACCAGGCGGTAACTTCATATGGACCTCCTCATCTAGATCTCTATGTAAGAAGGCATTGTTGACGACGTCTAATTGATGCGATTCCATCCCTTTGAGACCGCAATTGAGAGAAAGCATTGCGCATTGGACGTCTTGGCGATAGGAGCAAGCGTCTTGTTGTAATCAAGGCCTTCAACTTGATGATCACCACATATAACGCGACAGGCCCTGTACCACCGAATAAGGCCATTGGAATTATATTTCACCCGATATACCTATTTGCAGCTAAGAGGCTTCTTCCCATTTGACAAACCCTGCAGCAACCAAGTGTTGCTTTTCTCGAGAGCTCGAATTTCTTCTTCCATTAATACTCTCCATTTTGGTCTTTAACTGCTTCATGGTAGTACCTGGCTGTCACCTTGGAAATAGCAGCCAAAGATTTCTGATGTGAAACAAAAAAATTAGCACAAGTGAGATAGAATGCTATGGGATAGGCTGTACCTGAGGAGTCCTCTTCAAGCAAGTGTGTGAGCGAGAGAGGGTCCTTAGCAGTTAGCACTTAAGGTGTAGCATACATAATCTTCCAGATGTGCTGAAGCTCGGCTCGTCCTTTGATTGTGCATGGAAGTGGGTTAAGAAACAGATCCCGAATCTATGCTGGGCCAATTTACTAAGGCCTTAGACTGCCCAGGTACACCCTCTAGTGGGCTCTGGTTCTCTGTGGCAACCTAGTCCAGACTGCTCCCTTCTCTGTCTAACCCATCTCCCTCCTCGCTACCTAACCCAATTTGCTCCCCCTCTCCATCTCACCCATCCTTTCTTCTGATGAGTCACAGAGGCCCCAAGCACCTGGGCTCTCCTCGTCTGGACTTCCCCTATCAACGAGCACACCTTGCCCAGGCTACACAACACGGCAGGGCTGATGCCCATCATCTAACCAGCGGCTGGCCATGGAAAACCTCTCACCTATTTTCTAGCCCAATGGTTTTGGGTTCATTTGCAAAGGGGTACATGTGCTCACAAAAAACCACGTCCCGACTAAAAAAATTTCACAGGTCTCCAAATCACGCACTCTTCACCCTGTCTTGCCAAATGGATAACCTAAAAACACACATTTTGGACTTCTTCACTAAATTTATTCTTGGCTCTTGGGTTGTTTCGTACAAAACATACTAATCCAAATACTCGTAATTTATTGTAAGAGGGATTGCTTTTGAAAAGAACTTCACAGGGTGATTGTTCTTTTAATAGCTTCGTGGGAGTTCGGTTTATTAAGTAAACTGCTATGACACATCCCTCCCCCTTCCCCCAAAAAAAGGCTAGCCTTCAAGTATCAATGCGTAGTTCTATTACCCACTATCTATCATTTATTATTGTCACATCCATAGTTGCGGTTTGGGTCCATGTGACAAAATTCCAAGTTAAAAAGACTCGTGTTGAAAAAGTTCCTTTTTTTTTTTTTGTTCAGAAAGTGTTGAAAAGGTTCATGTACCAAAAAAAAAAGAACTTTTTTTTTCTCAAATGTTTACAAAATATATTTTGGACTTTGTATGGGTGATTGTTTGGTGACACCAGAGAATTTTAATCACCAATTATATGATGATCTCTAAGAAAGAAAATTATAAATTTGTGGATTATGATATTGCATATCAAAATATAACGGTAAGATACATAAAGCGGAAACTTTGAATGTACGAATGTTCCGTGGGAACTTGAACCACAGAAATAACTTAATCGAGTCCTAAGGTTATAAAAAAGGGAGTTTGATTGCTCAGCACAGTCAGTGGTCTGGGTGGTGTAGTTGGTTATTACGCTAATCTCACACACTAGAGGTCGCCGGTTCGAACCCGGGCTCAAACAATTGCTGTTTTGTTTTTTCAATTTTTTCCTGAATATCTTTACGAAAAATGGAACTCCATGAATAATTGGAAAGCTTTTCCTTTGCCTAGCACACCCCTCTAACTCTCCAACTCTCCAACCCCGCTCCAAAGGAAAAAAAAAAGAACAACTTGTGCTGTGTCTAGAATAGACACTGGAATACAGTATAAAATCTTCTGTTTCAAATATGAGTATTATTTGCATTAATAGCACTCTCTATTCTTGAATAGGACATCCATAAAAATAGAATGACTGCCAACTGTAATAACTCGTAAGCTTTCCATAAAAAGTTTACCCATAAGGCTCAACCTTTGGAGTGCGTCTAACATGAAACCATGATTAATCAAGCATCATTAGCAGAAAAGATATAATTTCCTACGAGAATCTACTTAATTAGATTATACTAGTCTGGACCCCTACTTTACACTGTGCATGCTAAAATAGACATTTTGAATATATACTATTGAATAACAAACGAATAACCATTGTTCACATAATTAACATTAAAATTTAGAGAAGATGATAGAATAACTCGATGAAAAATATAAATAGGCAGCAATTTCTTGCATAACTCAATGTAGGCTACAATGCACTCACCTCTGGGTCTTCCATTAAGTGATTAATGCCACAGAAATAGGAATCCCATCGGACCATTGGCAAAATTACTCAATCATTAGCCTATCGACCAAATAGAAGAATTTCTCCAATCATTGAACTTGTTTATATTAGTCATTGTGACGATCTACAACTATCTACCTCTGCCTCTCAATTGGCAGCCTTCACATTGGTGTTTTTTTGGGGGAGGGTTCGGGGAGCAAGGTTAATAGCACTATAACCTTAAACAAAATAATGATAGACCTAGAGGCTTCCAATGAATACCAAAATATGGAAGCCAAGGTGACAACACAAACATACCTTCTAATCTAAAGATGTCCAAAAATAAACCATTACAACCTGACAGTTCATCTATGTAATCCAAATGTTCAGAGGAACTAGAGAGATGAATGCATAAGCCCAAATCATGGAATATCCTCACAGAGAAAGCTAGAAGCTCGACTACCTAGTTAAGTAAGATCAATAGTATGGCCTTGTTCAACATGTCAAACCTTCTGCCAAACTATCTAGGTTTTTGCATCCACTTCAAGGCGTAGTTTGAGATATGTCTAGCGACGGCATCTAGTGACGGCATCTAGCATTCCTGGTGGGTTGAAGTATGTCTCTACTCCTTGGTTATTTCGCTCTCCGGCACATTTTCTCCTCCTTGGTTTTGGTTTGCATTTGTTTTCTCTATAAACTTTTTTCAAAAATTATTTTGTGAGTCTTAAGGAATCGACCTCTCTATGGGTAGAAATACCGGTAGGGGTAAGGTTGCCTACAGCTGGATCTCCCCAGACCCCGCGAAAGCGGAACCCACACTGGGAGTTGTTGTTGTTGTTGTTGTTTTCAAGGCGTAGTTTGAAATCAGTTGGAAGGGTAAGATGAATGAGGGTCACTTTAGGTGATCCTTGCTCAGTCGAGCTATACAAGGTAGTCAGATTAAGTTCTTTTTCAGCATAATTGATGTCAATTGTGTCAGGACCTATCAACCACAGTAAGGGTAATTATAATGAAACCCAACACTGCATTCTGAACACTATCCAATAGCGCCTAAAAGTAAACAGAAATGGTGACCACTAAAAATAGACAGGCCAAATAGTTCTATTTAGATCCTAACCCTTTCTTTAGGCTGGGGGGAGAATACGGAAAAAGATCTGCAATGAAGAATTAGTAAGCCACATCAGTAGAGTTTAGCTACATTCTACACCAAAATAAAATATTTCCGACACTAATTGCATGCGTCACATCTTCATTGCGACGAAAATAACTCTGTATATTGCTTTTACAAAACAATTCAGCTAAGTCTATCAGGATCATTAACACAAATCTACAGATAATCGCAAAGAAAAGGGAGTGATTTTGGGTATTATCAACCAATAAGTAAGAACAATAAACCATAACCTATAACAACAGTTACGGTAGGCCTTGATGCCTAAAAACCAAAACGGAATATAATGTAGATCTGTACCAAAGAACAAGAAGCAAAAGAAAACAATGTGAATGACAAATTACTGAAACTATGTTAATTAATAGATATAAATACACAGGCTACAAAGCATCTTACATTGAGAGATAATCAATGGTGTGTGCAATGGTTAATGTCAAATCAGATTCTCTGAAAACATAAATAGTATACAAATGAAGGCTAAACAACTTACTTAAAGATATCAATTGAGCCAAACCTTCTTGATCAACCTTCTACCAAACCTTCTCGGTTTCTGCATCCATTTCAAGGCCTGGTTTGGAATTAGTAGGAGGGGTAAGAAGAATGAGGATTACTTCAAGATGATCCTTGCATAGCCGAGCTGCAACCAAGGTAGCCAGATTAACTTCTTTTTTAGTGTACTGATGTTAATTGAGTCAGCACCTATCAAGTATATCAAAGGATAATTATAAAGAGACCCGACATTATATTCTAAACATTATCCAATAGCACCCAAAAGTAAACAATAATGGTAACCACCGAAAATGATAATTATAAAGAGACCCGACATTATATTCTAAACATTATCCAATAGCACCCAAAAGTAAACAATAATGGTAACCACCGAAAATACACACACGAAATAGGGCTATTCAAATCCAAACCCTCTTGTTTAATAATAATTTCCCAAAATCTGACAGATAATCACAAAGAAAAGGGACTGATTTTGAGTATTGTCAACAATGAAGTAGAACAATAAGCCATAACCCACAACAACAGTTACCACAGGCCTTGATGCATAAAAACGAAAAAGGAATACAATGTAGACCTGTGCGAACAACAAGAAGTAAAAGCAAATAAAGCAAATGGCAAATGAATGAAACAGTGTCAATTAATAGATATGAATACATAGGGTACAGCCGTACAGAGCATCTTACATTGAGAAGTAATAAATGACATGTGCAATGGTTAATGTCAAATCAGATTAAATGAAAATATAAATAGCATAAAAGTGAAGGGCAAACAACCTATTTAAAGAGATCAACTGCGTTTACAAAGTAATATTGAATTTAATTAAGTTTATGGAGAACATATATAGATATCAAAATAACAATAGTCTATATCTCCAGCTATCACTGACATGCGACTTTTACATGCATGTGTGTATATACACACACATACATGCATATATGTACATGTATATACTGCCTCGTCTAATATTATATAGGACTGAAACGACTTTATCAACAAACAATGGGAGCTGCATCACCTTTATTGGGCCCATATCGAGGGAAATCCATTGGGCTTCAAGAATTCGACACGTCTATAAGAATTGTTGTGGCACACCAAAATTTTTGCAGCCCGTTCAAAATTCACAAAACCCTAATTAACAAAACGTCTTCTTCCTTTAAATACCCTCTCCATTCTCGACTTCCAACACCGAACTCAGCCTCACTTCGCAGCCGCCATTAATGGGCTTCTTCTCTCCTTCATCTTATCGCCATTGTTTCTGCGTTTTGTTTGAATGAACTTGGTTGAAAAGGCAGGGATTGTGTGTATCGGTATGGTGCGAATTCAGTGCGCCAATTTCCGAAAGAGTTCCCTGCCATATCAATCATAAGGGGAAGATGGGCAGTTGTGTCTCATCTTTTTTCTGTTGATTTCCTCAACAATCATCTTCCCTACATCCTATCTCTTGTTTTTTTATTCCTTAAATGAGTTTTGTTTGTTGGGGTTTGATTCAAGTATGGATCTATGAAGAATGTCACATGCAGATGGAGTAGTAGTCATTAGTTATAAAGAGATGGAAGTGATGAATTCTTCCCCAGATGATCGGTGCTGATTAAACTGAGCTATTTTTCTCTCTAGTCTGAGAGTCCAAGCCAGTGTTCTGATCCTTCTCTTAATTAATTATTCACCACATAAAACCTTTTTAGATCAAATAAGACTATCAGCATTTGCTTTAGTCACTCGCTTACAGGAAAGAGAACTCAAATTGATACATTAGATTTGGGCATATCCCCTAGTATTGTTAAAATTTGCATTTTAAGAACCTGCTGGTAAATTTATTTAAACTAAAATTTATTTTTATTCTACGGAGCACTCCAAAGCAAAATCGTTTCATCTATATATTTTCAGATTTGTGGGAGGCCGTGACGTCGGGCAAAGGGAGTATTACCGAGCACGTACAATGGTGAGCTAAAAATTTAGCTCATCAGTGAAGGGTTACAATCTTCGCATAAGCTTATGAGCTAATGTTTTAACTCACATTTTTTCCATCGTTCAACGTACAGCTCACAACTTCGACTCACCACATAAAATAATATACATGGATCCACAATTAAACATATTTAATTAATTTTACTTTTTTATTTTGTTCCATTATTTATGTGAATAAGTTGGGAAAGTAATTTATAAATTTTTGGATTATTAGACCTAAATAATCACAAATTTGGGGGTGTTGAACGACATTAATCCCAATAGAAAAATTGCACGTCAGCGCCCCCAACTTTGCTCATATTTATTTTCCTTACACCGCCACTTAGTCGACTTGGTTGTGGAATGATGTGGATTGGCCGAAGGTGCATGTGGCAGTTGTTTAACGAAAAAGACAATAACTTTTGTTTTTAGTGACACATCAGCATGTATGTGTGTATGTATGGGTGTGTGTGTGTGTGTATATATATATATATATATATATATATATATATATATATAAACACACACATATACATATATATACATATATATATATATATATATATATATATATATATATAATTATATATATATACATATATATATATATCTATATATATATATATATATATATATATATATATCTGGTAAAAAAAATGTAACTATTTAAAAAAATAAAATGAATTCAGAAAATGAACCTTAGTTTTACAAAATAAAGGCTAATTAATTATTTGTAAAAATAAAATTATCTTGTGATATATATATATATATATATATATATATATATATATATATATATATATATATATATGCGTGTGTGTGTATATATATATATGTGTGTGTGTGTGTATATATATATAACTCTGGTGAAAAAATGTAATTATTTAAAAAAACTAAAATGAATTCAGAAAATGAACCTTATGTTTAGAAAAATAAAGGCTAATTAATTATTTGCAAAAAAAATATAATAATATATATATATATATATATATATATATATAGATATATATATATATATATATATATATATATATATATATATATATATATATATATATCAAGTGTTGAAGCAATATCACCGACTCTCAATGCGTGAGATGAGGAAGAATAGGATCAGAGTCTTTTTTTTTTTTTTTTAATTGTTCCATGCCTTTCAGTCTTCAAAAGCATGGATTTAATCTGATCTATCAATCCATGATCTGAGGGCTATTATCACAAGTTCTCACAAAATTACGGGGTTCTTATTTGTAGGGTGGTTCCTACTTGATCTCTTCCCTATATATATATATGTGTGTGTGTGTGTGTGTATATATGTGTGTGTGTATATATATACACACACATACACACGCGTATGTATGTATATCATTAATGTAGTTAATAAGAATATTATTAGTTAATTAATATCATTAATGAAATGCAACCCCCTCTCCCCCCTTACTCTCTTATTACTTTCGGCCGGCCGGCTCTTCATCTTCTTCCTTCTCAGGCCTCAGCACCCTCTGCTTGTAGTCTTCTTCTACATTCTTTCAACAACAACCTATCTTGGCACAAACACCCCCCAACACTTACTGTTTCCTTAATCAAACCCATAAAAAAGAAGATTCTGGGGCTTATTGAGAAAGAAAATAAAGGAAAAATCTAAGGAATCAATAGAAAAGAGAGGAGGAGCGGCTGCGAACCCTAAGCCTCCCCGCGAGCCATGAGCTGATGGCCAACCGCTGTACAGAAGGCGAGCAGCTCGCTTGTCGAATACAGGCTCGTAAGTCATCCACCTATCAGAGCAAACCCAGTGGTGAGTCAATTGTTTGGCTCACCGGTTGGGGTCTACTACTGCCACATTAGCCTTTTCTCCAATTTTTTACCTTACAATCCTCATTTTCTTCAGCGGAGGACTCATAACTTTGCCTCATCAAATAAAATAATACCCATGGACTCACTCCAGAATATACAACTTTATTTTTTGAATAAAAAAAAGTAATAAAAAATATTTTAACAAACAAAAAAAACCTCACGAGCTTGCTACCTGGCCCGAGTCCCCCCGCGAGTTGCGCATCACGAGGCAGCCACTACAAATTCCCGAGCCTTCTCTCTCCTCGCGCACCTCTCTCTCTCTTCGGGCAAGCCAACCATTGGCTTTGCTCTTAGCCCCCCAATAGGCCCGGGAAAGGAATGCATGTGTGAAGGCCCATTTGTCATTTGTAAAACAAATGAAAGATGTTTGAAATGTATACTCTGTGTTTTATTAGAAATTTAGTGCAATCAAAAGTTGCCCGAATATAATTATCAATTTAAACTGAACAGAAAATAAAATAAGTTGACTTGGGTAGGGATTTTCAATCCATTTAATTAAATGAGTTTATATATATAACTTGCTCGATTAACTGGGTTAGATTCATGTTGAAAGTTTCAAAACGAAAAAATACTTATTTAATCCGTGTGGATCTTGATTCTTTGACAATAGTTGTATTATGATGATCTACTGAACTCAAAAGATGGATTTATAATGCTTAATAATCATACTTAAGTTAAAATATTAAGTGGATAAATAGATAAATAGATAACCTATACTTGACCAGTTTATATTAAATACATTAGTAGACAAAATTTAATTTAACCCTTTTAAAAAATAAATGATTATAGTCAAACTTTTCAATCTATTTAAGAAATGAATTAGATTCAAGTCAAAAAAATTTTAGTCCGTTCAAATTCAACTTAAACATGTATTTAATATTTAAATCAGAACTGCATTAATATTTATGACTAGAGGCATTCGGCTTAGTGGCCAGGGTCCACCCTGCCAAACAAGCCTCGCATAGTCATGGTCACGTTTGATCATGGAGGCCTTCTTGAGATAAGTGTGCGGTCGTCAATGACCGTCTAATAAAAGTATCATTTTTACTGGTTCTTAAGATGCAAAATATTCAGGTTTAATTTACAGTCATAGCCAGCTGTTTTGTATATGTGAATATTGGTCCACGTAACTTGGTTGATATTTAGGCCTGAGTAACGAATCAGGTACTCATTGAGTTAAGCGATCGATCTATTTAAAATAGGATTAATAAAAAGTCGGGTCAATAATGAATTGGGTCAATAATTGGTCAGCCCATTAAGGCATATTAACTGGTCGGACTGGGCTATCCATTAACGGCCCATTTAGAAACCAATTATTTTTTTCAACCTAATTGACACACTAACTTACATGTTCCAACTAGTTAAGCTCATTACCAATACTTTCTACATAACAACAATTATTATACACCGTTGTTTTGCGCAAGTTTATTCCGTTTTTAAATGGCCCAAAGCGGGCCGCCCACGGGCCAACCTGACCTAACCCATTTATTAGTTTGGTTGTATATTTTTTAACTTTGAATTTGAACTATTTTAATTTGATTGGAAAATTACAAAGACATTAGTTGAAAAAATAACTCACCAAAAACACTCACTAGGTGGTAATGGACGGGTCATAGGCGGGCCGAGTTCATTTGGCCCATAACCCAGACTAGCCTATTAACAAATATACTAGACCCAGTCCGATCCGTTTAGTTAATGGGTTGGCCAGTTCAGCGCAGCCTAGTCCATTGCCTGTCCCAATTGATATTGCAATTTTGGTTATTTGTCTCCTGAAAACAAAATCATTGAGTTGTAGAATCAATTTTTGTATAGGGGGCTAGAAAATTCTTTAATTTACACATTGATTGACCATAATAAAAAGACTAAATTTTTAAGGATTCGTTTAATTTGTACGCATTTTCTTAACCTAAAGATTTCATATCGTATTTAATTTAGCATAAATTCATTATTCTATAATTTTTGCAAAAGTTTAAGTGTCCATTTTATCTAGTTCATAATCAATGCTCGTTTATTTGAATTGTATTCACGATCTCCCTTCAAGGGTGCAGTTGAGTAGAGCAAATTTCCAACTGTGCAGTGTTTAACAGTCAAAAGGATTTTATTGTGAACTACTCCATATAAGAATAGGTCTGCCAAAAGATTCTACTAGATGTAGAGCCAGTACCCTCCCAATATAGCCTCAAGCTAGAAGTATCAGTTGAGGAAATTTGTTGGTTGGATGACGTAAATAGACATTCTATCTATCCTGCGCTCATTTTTTATGGCGATGAGGCATAACTATATCATTTACTCATTTAGTAAACCTTCCTCCCCCCCCCCCCCCCCCAACCCCCCCAAAAAAACCCCAAAACCCCGTCCCTCTTCCATTCTGTTAATGGGGAGGGGTGCAAATCGGAAGCAGAATATGCACATTAAATTATTATATTAATGTCAGAAAAACGTACAATACATATCAAATATTTAAAGCTGATCTTGTTAGTCAAATCTTTCTCTTCTTTTTTTTAAAACAAAATTTGGTACTTCGTGATTTTTAATATTAGAGAATCAGTTTGATTTTATGTCTGATAAATCATCTACAGAGGTAATTTACCTCTTTAGAAGGCTCATGAAATTGTACAGGGATATGAAGGAAGATGTTCACATGGTGTTCATAAGTCTGGAAAAAACCGATAATAGAGTTCCGCGTCAAGTGGTATAAAGATGCTTGCGAAAGAAAGGATTGTCCCTTACATATGTTCGAGTAACTAACGATAGGAATGAGCGAGATAGGACGAGTGTTAGGACGCCCGAAGGTTACGAATGACTTTTTCATTGTTATAGGCTTTCATTAAGGCTCCGCTTTAAACCCATTTCTTTTCACTTTAGTTATGGATGAATTCACGAAAAGAATTCAAAATAAGTTACCATGATATATGTTATTTGCGAATGACATTGTCCTTATTGATAAGACCAAAGATGGAGTTAACAATAAGTTGGAGCGATGGAGACATATACTTGAGTCTAGAGGTTTTAGATTAAGCAGATCAAAAACCGAATACCTACATTGTGGTTTCTGTGGATGACAAAAGGGGGGAGAAGTCAACATTAATAGGAGGGTAATATCAAAGGTTGAGAAGTTTAAATATCTAGACTCGATCATTCAACAGAAAAGGGATATTACCGAGAATATTAACCATCGTCTAAAAGTGGGCTGGTAAAAATGAAAGAATGTTTCAAGTGTTTTGTGTGCTAAGAGGGTGCTTGTAGGGTTAAAAGGCAAAGTATATTGTATGATAATTAGACCTCCTGTGTTGTATTGCTCAAAGTGTTGGCCAATTAAAAAAAAAACACAAGTTCAAAGGTTGATCGTCGCAGAGATGAGAATGATTAGATGGATTTATGATTACACAAGGGTGGAAAAAATTAGAAATGAAGTAACTAGAGACATAACTAAAGTGGTTCCCATCGAAGATAAGAGGAGAGATATTAGATTCAGATGGCTTGATCATGTGAAGAGAAGGAGTGTAGATGCCCCTGTGAGAAAATATGAAAGGATTAACATCCTTGAAGGTAGAAGAGGTAGGGAGCAACTAAAAAAAAAAACTTAAACGAGGTGATTAAACAAGATTTGAAAGTTTTAATGTTGACAGAGGACATGATTTAGGACATGAGATTATGGCAGGATAGGATTAAAATCTTGGAGCATGGAGAGATAGCTTTTAATTTCTAGCTATCCTTTGGGTGCAGTATGGTCGGATTTATCAGTGTGTGCTACTGGTTATTTTCCTATTTTTCATATGTTGTATTTGTATGCATGTAATACCTTCATTCTAGAACAGATAATATTAGTCTATATCTATTTGTTAAGGCATAGTACTTTCTCTACAATATTGTACTTATATTTTGCATAGTTACTGTTACCTATTTTATTAGTATTTCTTATTTCATTCCGTGCTACGTACTTATTTTTAGATTCTTTTTCCTTCTTTAAAATATTTTTACAACATCCTTTTTTGTGAGTCTCTTGGAATTAGCCTCTGTATAGGTATAGATGTCTATAGAGATAAGGTTGCATATATCTAGATCTCTCTAACCCCTGAAAAGTGGGACCCACATTGGAATGTTTTATTGTTTGTTGCATAAGTCAGATTCAAACTATAACTAGAGAAAGTACAATGTACATATTTATCCAAATCTAACATTCCAAAAATTTTGCCACACAGAGAGATAATGAGGAGGAGATCTAATGTAGTAGTCTTGCCCCGGCATTACAAAAATTATAGAGTAATGTACATATTTTTATAATATTATATATATAACCTTTTTATAAATAATGGGTTAACCCATGAAGGCATATTAACGAGCTGGCTCATTAATGGCCCATTTAGTGATCCATTATTTTTTCAACATAATTGACACACTAGTTTATATGTTCCAATTAATTAAACTTATTATCAACACTTTGTACATAACAATAATTAATTATTATACACCGTTTTTTTGCACAAGTTTGTTCCGTTTTAAACGGGCCCAAAGTAGGCTGCCCATAGGTCGATCCGACCCGACCCGTTTATTAGTTTGGTTGTGTATTTTCTAACTTTGAATTTGGACTAGTTTACTTTGGTTGGAAAGTTAACTCACCAAAAATACTCCTTAGGTGGCAATGGCGGGTCAGGTTCATTTGGCTCGTAACCCAGCCTGACCCATTAACAAATATGTTTGGCCTAATCCAGCCCGTTTGGATAATAAGCTGGCCTTTTCCAGTCCGTTGTTCCGCCTCTAATATGGAGTATACTACTATGCCATGAAGTCTACACTTTTATCTCCCTAGCTAGTTGGCTTGAAAGATATTTCTGTTTTTGATTGAATGGCTTGAAAAATATTTACTCAGTTAGACTTTTTGTTGTTCGTCTGCAAGGTAATATAGAGTGGCAAAAATCAATTGCATGTTTCTATTTTTCGCTTGAGTAGTCAAATAATATGCTTCTGGCATACAACTCAAGTTCACCTTTTTAATGTGTTAGATTATATAAATTTTGTCCAAATATACACATCTTTGAAGAATTTTTTGCACGATTAAAGAATAAATGACACAAATGGAAATGAGATAAGAAGGAGACCCAGATATGTTTGCATTTGATATGGTCATCGCGCACATTTTTGTTATTCTGTGGCAGCTGACTGTATTGGGATTGGAGGGGCCTATGCTCTGAAGACTTATCCAAGTCTTTGCTTGTAGACCTTCCACCCGTCTCGATTTGATTAGGTGGGTGTGGTCAACATAGTTTTCAACCACAACGCGGTCCATAGACTTTTATACAATTCTTATATATTTCCACAAAAAAAAACAATGTGATTCACTTCAAGACGTATACAAATGATAAAAACAAAATAATTTATAAATATCTTTCGTTTTTCAAATACAAATATATTATTGTTCACATCTACCTAATCTATTCGTGAATTTGAATTGATGTTCATACTTCTACATCATCTAACAAATATTCAATACTCTTCTTCGTCATAATAATCTTCACCAAATTTTCATGTTGGAAATAGATAAAAATGTGTTCTAATATGGTATTCAAGCTTCTAAGAGCCTCAAATAAAAAAGAAAAAGATTATGTGTCGTATAATATATGGCACAAAATTTGATTTCTAGATCCAAGCTTTTTTTGGGAGGCGTTGGAGGGATGGTTTATAAGTTGGTTATCATGGATTAAAATTTCGTAAACCTTAAAAAATATGTTTAATTGTAAAAGAAAATAAATGGTGGATGCTTGAGCAATGAGCTTATATACCCAAATCTGATACTATTTGCACGTTGGAACTTGTAACAAATAATTTAGGTCATCAAAAATGGCATTGCACAAGTAGATTGCATTGAATATTGACTATAAAAATGTGTAAAAATTCTTTAGATGATGATATGGTGATGATGTCTTATCTAGCGTTACATAACTAATTTGATGATTATTTAAATTTAAATTCAAAAACAAACTGATTTTATAATCCTTTGACCATTGTATAATTTAGTTATTACTTGGAATATATATGTCTATTATTTGAATAAATATTGGTGTTTAAAACTTTTTGCTTTTATGTCTCCATATATGTATCGAAATTTTATCAATTTTTTATATTTTTAATTAGATAGATTTGAAATCTCAATATACAAAATTCGATCCTTTATTTATGTTACATAATTATGATTCTTAGTCACTAATGAGGTTTTACCCCAATAGTTAAGGTTAAAATTCTAAGTACATTGATCTCAGATTTTATTACTCGCTCTTCCATTATATTGTAATTATACTGTATCGTCTTTGCAGCTTCTACAGACTCAAAAAAAAAAAAAAGATTCTTATCTACACTTATTTACTTTTTTGAAAAGCTACCCAGATTTATTTGGATTTATTCAACTGTTATCTAAAAAATAAGTAAAATAGATCTTTATTTTTTATTCAAAATTAGGAATAAAAGTAAAGATTTTTTTTGGCTTCAAAATAAGCCGCAAAAGGATAGTAAAATAAAATTATATAATATATGAGGGCTAAACAAAATATGAAATCTATTATACTTAAGACCTGAACCACCAAGCTAAACTCTCATTAGCTGTATTAAAAAACAAAAAAGACCTCATTGATTTAAAATAAAGATTATTAATCATGGTGCTTGGATTTTTTTTTTTTTGGGGGGGGGGGGGGGGGGGGGGGGGAGGGAGGGAGGGAGGAACAATGTGTGAACCATAAAAAAAGATATGAATAAAATTCCTGTAAATATACTGATTACAATATAAAAAGGTCGGCGAGCAAGAAAAGGTGAGTAGGATATGGTTTGCAAAGCTTATCCTTTCATAGAACCCTTAAATAAACTAACTATTGACAGGACATGGTCAAGTAAACATACACATCCACCATCCTCCTCGTCGGATAGGATAATTTCGAATCTCTGAAGATAAGGTCTTGTTTTCGTAAAAGAAACACCCAACGCCTTGGAGAAACCTTTCCCTACATCCGCGGTACACGCAATCTGCATACACCCTAATCTTAGATTTTTTGTGATGACTTGATCAGGACAATTTTGAAGGTCAACGTGCGGTGATGGTATAGGTGGCTTTACAATACTTGTGATGATCGGCCTTTCCGTGTTATAAAGAGTGATCTTATTACTCCCCGTAGGGCCCAGCTAAGACAGCAATTTAGTTGAGCCGCGTGGCAATAAATTATATGGATATATATATGCTGCCCTAGAAAGATTCAATCTTTATATTCTGAACATTTTATTTTTGCCATAAATATAATTTTAGGAACTATATATTCTCCACTCTCTTTCTAGTTTCTATCCTATTTCCGTTCTCTCTCTCTCTCTCGCTCTCTCTCTCTCTCTCTCTCTCTGTCTTAATCTTGTGTTCTTGAGTTATCTATCAATGGAGGCATCATGTAAGGTGGGTTTGTACAGGAGAGATCAAGCAACATATGAAAAGGATGAGAAGATGATGATGATGATGAACATCAGAAGACATCAAGATGGTGATAATCATCAACATGACCATGATGATGATGATGATGCATATATTAGTGAATCATCCACATCATCCTCTTTTGATGGGTCAAACATCTCCAAAGAATCCTCCTCATCCGATTTGCTTGATGATGATGCATCATCCTATTCTTCATCATCCAACAATGGGCCCTTGTATGAATTATCAGAGCTCATGGACCAACTCCCCATCAAGTAAGCACAAAATTCAATCACATTTTCTTTCAATTCTTCAATTTCCCCTAGTATTCATAAGATCACAGTGTAACCGGCCGTCTGAATTTAGACAGACATTCAGTTTAATTGCTTCCAGACGAGCTAAATATACTGTAACAATTTTTTCGTGTTTCACTTACAAAAATACGAGAATTCTTGTAATGAATTGATGGATGACATTAATTAATTAGAATTATGATTTATGGTTGCAGGAGGGGATTATCAAAGTACTACCAAGGGAAGTCTCAATCATTCACATCACTAGCAAGGGTGACAAGCTTAGAAGACCTAGCAAAGAAAGAAACTCCATATCAAAGGAAATTAAAAGCATGCAGAAGCTATGGAGGTGGACTTGGTAATTTCAGATCCTACACTCAACCAAAAGCCACCATATCAAAGAAGGCTACAAAGAGCGGCTCTATGGCTAATTTATCCTGTCTAAGTAGGAAAAGTAGCTTTGCTATGGGTAGTTCTAGACCCCCCATAAGTCCTGTGAAAACTAGCTAGACCTTAATTAATTTCGTAATTTTTGATCAGTTAGTTAGTTAGTTAATGGATACTTATGTGATTCAAGTAGAGAACCAATCTATAAATAATGGTTACTAGGTAGATTATAAATATATACTATGAAAAGTTTTGTGATTAGCTATCAATTTAGCATCCATGAAATATAAGGAGTTTTCTTCATAGGCTTAAAATACAATTGTGTCTTTTTTTTTTTTTTTGTTTTTTTGGTTGGATGAATTGCTAATTCATTGTCTGACAAGTGGAATAAATTGAAGAAGTATATATGAGCTCAATCATTGATGAAGAAAATTAGCTAGAAATAATTTGTACTATTAGAATTATGTGAAAAATTGTTTTCTTTTGAGATGTTTTGGGGGGAAAAGGGTGAATAATTTCTAACACATTCTCAAGTCTCAGCCCTTTAAATTGTAAGTTCTGGAAAATCAATTTTCATCCAAATAATATATTTCTGAATTTGAGGTTAAACATAAGATTTGTTAATAATTGTAAATTTGTAAGCCATGACAAGTTCTCTCATCCTCAAAAAAGGGAAAGTATATATGTCATCCAGAAACAAAAGGTAAAGGAGATCTAATTAATTATTTATTCCGCTTCTATTTTTTCATGTTCTTTTTTTGATGTAATTTTTTTTTAATTATTTTCAAGACTTCGGAAATTGCCTCAACTAAGATATTGTGTGATTCCATTGACGAGGTTATATGAAAATTGGGAACATAAAATGCTCGTTCTACAAATTATATTTTTTACATGCTGTTAATAGCTAAATTCTTTTGTCCCGAGTTTTCTAGATAAATTTTATTATTAGGGTTCTTTAGTTTGTGCATGAAAAAAGACAAAAATTATGCCTGAAGTAAACTTATCCTTTGTAATTAGTTCACTTCAAAAATTTGATTCATAAAACCTACTATTTTCATGGTGATAGTTTTTTTAAAAAATTTTTTTTTTAATAGAGTCCATATGAAAGGCTGACATGAATCAAACTCCAATACAATAAACCCTATCATTGAATCAAACAACTGGAGGAGTTTAGATTGCTGCTAATTCTTTTTCTTTTGCCCTTTTATTTTTGGCATGGAAGTACGCAAAGTAAATGAATACGAGCTTCAAATATACTAGTCCAATACACAGTCTAGAGGGAAGATCAAATAATGATTAATATCAAGTAATAAATTTTGATTAAACCTACTGAATATATTGCGTAACTGTAGGCAACGTGCTACTGAAACAAGGGCTCTA
The DNA here is from genome assembly GCA_029747015.1 of Carnegiea gigantea. Classification (NCBI taxonomy): domain Eukaryota; kingdom Viridiplantae; phylum Streptophyta; class Magnoliopsida; order Caryophyllales; family Cactaceae; genus Carnegiea; species Carnegiea gigantea. The sequence continues at coordinate 29,206 of JAKOGI010004091.1, forward strand.
GTGATATTTAATTCACATTCTCAGCCAAAGGAGTGCCTCAGTTCTAATAGCAGCATTGTCATCGGTGAAGAGCAAGATTTTCCATCCCCCCCCCCCCCCAAAACCCCCCCCCCTACAGTAGAGGTATTGTTATGAATGATGGAACTGTTACTAAGTGGGGTTTTGTGTGTATTTAGCACCCTTCAGGTTTTCAACATTAACTTTTTTAATCCTAATATTTTCTACATAATTTTGACCGCCTCTGAATTTTCAGTAATGTATAATTTAAGTGATATTCTGGTGAGATTTTGAAAAACATCATAATAAAGTACCATTTTGCTATCATTTGATATTGTTGTCTGAATAATTATATTTTTGTGGCTTTTACGGTGATGAATAATACTGATGGGAATTAGACCCTCTTTTACACACCTTCTCGCTTTTAAAAAAAAAAAAAAAACCTTTTTCTATCATATCTCTCTTTGCCTTTTTTGCCTTTTTATTTTTAATTCAGTTAACCAATTTTCAAAGTACCAAAACCCCAATCACCTATAGAAGGGATAGTTGGAACAATTTAAAGCTACTTTATCTGTCACATTATTGTCTCATGAGACTTGCATCCTACATTAAACATACCTCAACTGTTAAGTGTAGCGAAAATTAACTAGAAAATGTCGGATTAAAAAAATTAATGTCAAAAACCTAAAGGGTGCTACGTGCAGAAAATTCATTGCTAAGTTTTTCACATGCTCATAATTTGGCGAAAAACAGAAGTTAGGGAGAGAAAGCAAATCACCCTCCATAGTTAATTTCTTCATATCCCCCTAAAGTTATTAGGAGCCGTTTTGGAAATTTGATACAACAGTGTTCAACTTTGAACTTTCTAAAATTTACCAATACCATCAATGAGGTCTTAATCTAGATGTTAAGACTCTGGGTACATTACGTCTCTAGTTTGATCCCCCCCCCAACTATATTGTAATTGTCTTGTATACCTTTGCTGCTCTTTCGAACCAAAATTTCACAATGGAATTAAATTTAATGGATATCTGCTTTAAAATTTTTCAATTAATTATTGTTGTTAACGAAGCTATTTCCGAGATTATGCGTCCATACCCCTATAGATCCGGGTTATCATCTATGGTATTTTTTTTGTGCTAAAACTATCACTCCTATTTCCATAGTCCCCCCTTCAAAAAAAAAAAATTTCCCCATCAAATTGCAACACAAGAGCGGATCTATAGACTCGAGTCTATAATATAAATACAAAATCAGATTATACTCCAAAGAATATAATGTATTGCACTCCTACCCGTCTAAATTTCACTCTTCCTCAAATTGAAAATTCATTTTTTCAACTATTGGCTTCACCCGATCCCTAATTTTCATGTCTTCAAACTTAGGATGTCTTTTCGTTAAATTCTCTACCGAAATCGGAGACTAATTATCTCCAAACAAAAGTTTACTTGTACTGTAGAAGTATCATTCATTGTACTCGTAAAAATAGACTTTAACGATTGAAGTATATATCACCCCTACATGTACAAAGATCATCAAACAAAAGGATGGAAAAAAGAGAACAAGCTTTGTTTTATTTGAACTCAAACATATTACACGCTAAATTTGAATTATGGATGTAGATATGTAGAGTAGTCTGTCACTCAAATAGGGGGAAAACTTGGAGAGAGATGACGAAAGGGCAAACAACCAAAAGCGTGGCACTACTTGGATTGGATGAGGAAATTAGGGATGTTCTTTTTTGTTGGGGAGATCCAAGGAAGAAGCCCACTTCAACAAAGGCCCATGGCAACAAGCACAAGTGAGGTTCCATCCTAAAACCAATTGGCAATAGGAGGAGTAGCCTACTTGACTTATATACCATGACCCTTCTTTTCAAACTCCCGATGTGGGACTTCTTTACTCATGTTTGATATTCCCAACAATCTCTCCCTCACACATGAGTCTCTTTTCACACCACATCAACGCACAAGCTCCCCCTTGAGCGGAAGTTTTTACCAAGGTATCAAACCACCATCAAGAGTTTATCCACGCCATCGAGCCACGCTGCAGCACACGTATTACTGCTCGATCAACACCTGTGTGTCACTTCACCAAGCTCGTCCATGGGGTCCACCATGCCACACCTTTGTCGCCTAACCGAATGCACCATCGGCTCTGATACCACTTGTTAGGAATAATATTAGAGCAACAATAATAGCGGAAGCGATAGGATGAGTTAGAGATTCAGAATTCAAGTGAATAACAGAAAACAGAAATAAGAAGACAAGAAATTTAACGTGGAAAACCCAATGCGGGAAAAACCACGGACGGCGACGAGCACAATCAATCCACTATATGAGTAGGGAGAATACAAAACGATCACAATCACAACAAGTGATTTGATCCAACAGCAGAATTACAACCTCTCTTGTAATCTCTCTCACAATTCTCTACCTCTCAATGTGTTTAGGGATTCAGGAGTGATTTTAGATCCTAGGTATGTCCCCTTTATATAGGGGCAGGAAGGCTAGGATGAGGAAACCCTAGCCACCACGGTATCTTGGTCACCAAACCTCATCTTTCCAAAAAAGAAAAAAATCTTCAACCCAAAATATGAAAATAATATAATTTCCATAATATAGAAGATCTCAAACACACAATATGATCTTAGATTTCAAGTAGCTGGTAAAAGGGATTTGGGCCATAAACCCAACAATCTCCACCTTGGACCAAAATCCAACACTATCTCTCGATCACCGTCATCGCACCCCGAAGGGTGACACCCCCCAAGGGGCAATGCCCCGAAGGGCGCTCAATGGCTGTGTACGCCAACTAAGTCCAAGCAATACTTGAACTTGGCTCTGGGAGATGACTTATATGAACCTTTCTTCATATAACCTGTCATAGTAGATGCCTGCAAGACATAGAGGCCTCCTTACCTCAAACCCTTCAGTAGAATCCGACTGCCCTTCGAGACCTTCAGAACTCCACCTTCAGCTGAATATTTGCACCCCTTGGATTCAAGGGTACCCAAAGAGATAAGATTATACTTCAAGTCAGGAACGTGATGAGCATTCGATAAAGTCCTGACAACACCATCATGGGTCTTGATTTTAACAGTACCGATTCCAGTTACATTACATTGGGCATTATTACCCATGTGAACAATAGTTGAATCAACTGGATCATATATTGAAAACCAATCTTTGTGAGGACACATATGATAAGTACACCCAGAATCAAGAATCCAATCAGAATCGCTCCCCCTTTCAGTAGAGGTAGCAAACAGAACGTCACCATCAGAATCAGATTCAGCAAACGAAGTTTCAGCAGGCTCATGAGAATTATCTTCTTCTTTCTCCCTCTTCTTTTGCAGTTGCCAACAGTTAGCAACAATATGACCCAATTTACCACAGTAATTGCAGGTCTTCCCAACATGAGGATTTTTAGACTTGGAACGGTTCTTACTCCTATTACCGTTCCTCTTTTCAGTTGTTTTACTCCTTACTACTAATCCCTCAACAGAATCAGCATGAGGATTTTTCTTTTTTTCCAGGAAGCAACAGAAGAGCATTCCAATGGCTGCGGCTTTGAAAAAGAATATCAATCAAAAATAGGCAGCGCTCAGATTTGGAATACTTCAACTAAAAAGCTCTGTCACAAAGCACCAAGATACCACAATGAGCAGACTTTAGAAGAAACAACGGGTGATTTGAACTACTCAATGGCATCCAATGTCAATTTCAAATCTAATTTCAAACATTTTCCTTCTAGAATTTCTTGATTAAATCTAAATTCAATTCTTTGAAATTTGAATCTAGAAATCTCAGTTAAACTAGAAGAAAAATGAGTGTAATGTTAGTTTTAAATCTTGATGTGAACCTTTATTATTATTATTTTTTAATATACATCTTAGTCTAACCAATTATATATGATGTGAGATAACGAAAACGACAACTAGTAGATGTAAATTATTTCTTTCGGCAAAGAGAGACAAAAAATGTAAAATAAGATATAGCCGTGAAATAAATAACATTGATAAGTTTACATGAAAATTACTGCTTCTAGTAAGGAGAGATCAAAGTGAAAACATAGTTGTGAAATAAATAGCATTCATAAGTTAAGATTGTAAATCTATAAGTATGAATAACTAATAATCACATGATTACAAAACAAATAGTGCATTAGTGTTGTTTATTTGTGATTTCTAGAGCTTATAGTATCTTCCACAATTTTCTTTGGAATGGTTCATTTTATGCCTAATCACTCGGTTTCTTTTTGCTTAGAATGGAATCCACTTCACACTCAACATGTTATCATAAATATGACAATTATCTGTGAATTTGCTGCTCCATTGGCATTTTAACACAAAGCTAAAAAGCTAACTTTGATGTGGCCCAAAAAGATAAGCATAGAGATAAGATCAGTACGAAAAGCAGACATAAATAGCCTAGGCTAGTCACCATCATAGGAGAATAATAGCTCATTGTTAATTCAAAGTTTCCTAATTACAGGATAAAAATAAACAATTAAGCTGATATTAGTAAATTAAATACAAATAGCTCCATTCCTTTCCCACCACAAGATGATATTAGTAGATGCAACTGCCGTACAAGTAGCTCCGTCTTGTTCCTGCTGCTTCAATATCACAGGCACCCTACCTGTTCCACAGTTGGGGAGAGTTTTAATTAGTTATATTAGTCGCAGGCACAAAACTGTGAGCCAATAAAGATGCATGAAGATTGAGGTGTTCATTGATCAAGCTTTGAATCGTATGTATATATATATACACACACATATATATATATATATATATATATATATATATATATATATATATATATATATATATATACACC
>JAKOGI010004092.1:0-2500 GCA_029747015.1 Carnegiea gigantea
ATATGAAACGTATTGTTCCATGGATATAGCCTGATTCAATATAGGCTTTTGTGCCTTGGGCACGATAACTGTGAAGTCATCTTCTTCCTCTGTTTCTGAGGAAGTAGAACATTCCTGAACCTTTCCTTTCGTTTTGAAAGTAGGCTTAGGGATTTCTTGTGTGGACAAAAGTCCCTCTCCTTCTTGGAGACTATCGGACACGAGTCCTTTTCCCTTTTGGGCACGTTTACATGCTCCAAGAAAGGCCTGATGTATTTCATCAGATAAGTCAATGGCTTGTAACGCCATTACTTCATCGAGGCTAGATAAGGCCTGGATGATACGATGATTAATTTCCTCTGCAATTTCCTTCTGGATTTGTGTCATTCGTTCATGAGCGACACATAATTCATGGATGGCCATTTCCAATAAGGATCTGGCGTCTGCTGAAGATGTCTCTTCCTCAACCATTGGCTTCCCTGCTAAGAAAATCAGCAAGATGGTTATCCTTACCTTTTATATGTTCAATATCGAATTGATATTCCTGAAAATATTGTTGCCATCTATGGCGTCTCTTGTACTCAGGGGTACAGGGGAGCTTATTAAAAATGTAAGCTTTCACATTAGTGTTATCAGTTCTGACTAAAAACTTTACAGGTAAAATAAAGAAGTGGAATTTAGCAAAACTCCGTTTTAAGGCGAGTAATTCCTTTTCATTGCTGTGATAATTAATCTCAGCTGGCTTAAAACATCCATTAGCATACCTGCAAACATGTTCTTTGTCATCAGCCTTTCTGGCTTTAAGGACTCCTCCCCAATAAAGGTCTGAGGCATCTGTTTCAACTATTAGTTGATCACCTGGTTCAGGGATGGTCAATCTAGGTAATTGCCTACACAACTTCTTGAGTTGTTAGACAAGATGGGTGTGGTAGTCTTGCCATTGTAAATTTAATCTTTTCTTAAGAAGATCTTGAAGTGGACCTCTTAGCCATGCTAGGTTAGGCACAAAGTCACTGACATAGTTGATACATCCTAAGAATCGTTCTACCTGTTTTCGGTCGCAGAGTTTATCAGGGAAGTTAGCAACTTTTTCACATATGTGGGGTTGCATTTCTATACCCTTATGGTCGATTTTTAGACCTAAAAACTCAATTTATTCTTTTGCAATCTCAGCTTTCTTAACTGATAATATTAACCCGTGATTACGGCTTTTTTCTATGAACTTCATGAGATGGGTTGCATGATCTGCAATATTAGAAGAGAAGATTAAAATATCATCAACATAAACTAGACAAAAGTCTGAATATTCATTGAAGATATTATCCATTCTCCTTTGGAAAATCTGTGGGGCGTTTTTTAGTCCCATCGGCATTACATTCCAAATGTATTGCCCTTGAGGTGTGCTGAATGCAGTTAGGGGCTTAGCAGATTCTTTTAGTTTAATCTGATAAAATCCCGATTTGCAATCAAATTTGGAAAACCACTTTTTGTTAAGGGTTTTGTTGATAAGCAATTCCTTATTAAGAAGGAAATAACCATCAAAGACGGTTAATTCGTTTAGCCTTTTGTAGTTAATCACCATTCTTGGCTTACCTCTCTTTTGTTCAGAGTGGTTGTTTCCCATGAATGCTGGACTACTATGAGGACTTTTGTTATCCTCAGTGCTTTTGAAAGCTAATTGCTTTTCTTCGAGTTCTTTGAGTTGGACTTTGAACTCGAGTTTATCTGCCTGACTATATCTCATGGGCTTAACTCGTACAATTGAGTTGGCCTCTTTGAGTTGGATGTCTGCATAAGACTTATCCTTGTCCCAATATTTTAATGGGTTATCATCGAAATGGGCTTGTAGAAGTGTTTTTACTTCGTTTTCTAGCCTAAATTCTAATGCTCTTTGGGTGTTTGATAGAGCATTTATCAATTGGGCTTTGACCTTAGAATGGTCTTTGGGCCTTTTTGTAAGGTTTTTGGGCCGGTTTATATTTTTGGGCCTAGGCTCTCCACCATGCTGGCTGCGTGGTTGAAATGAGATAGTTCCTCGATACTGAGGATGAGTTACGAGCTGGGACTTGATCCAATGTCCACATGGGGTGAGGAAACTAATATGTGAATGGTCACAGCTATATTCCTTGAATCTATTAAGAAAGTCAACTCCTAAGAGGAGGTTATAGGTAGCATCTTTACGTGCTTGTATTACTACAGTAGGTAGTGGTAATACCTTGAACTGGTTTTCTGTGCTATCTTGGATAGCTATAAACTGACCAAAAACGGCTTTGGTGAGTTTAGTAACCTGTCCAGATGCTACACCCACCTGTAGGGGTTTATGCAAGTCTTTCCAGTATCGTTCTGGATAAGAATTGGCGGATGCCATTGTGACATCTGATCCGGTGTCTATCATGGCATGAAACCATTCAGGTTGATGAAACCTGTAAACTAACTGTACCTTAATATATGGTACCTTATTCATGGACTTTACTGGCATGAACAATTATACCATTGATCTTAATGGTCATAAAATGCTCAG
>JAKOGI010004092.1:7500-27500 GCA_029747015.1 Carnegiea gigantea
TGGAGGCTATGATTCCGATTCTCCGTTGGGACCTGCGGGCTAATGTTTGTCGCTTTACTTCCGGTACATTTCTCTCTATGTTTTTGTCCGAATTGGGAATATGAGTTTGTTCTGTCACTGTTATATGTGATTTGGGTTTTTTTTTTTTGGTTTTCGTTTTTTGGGTTTTAAATGTTGACGAATTCTACGGAGTTTTTGATGTGGGTAAGTTGAATCTCTCTTTATAATTTACCATTTCAACTGTCTAATTGATTTTACATGCTTCGAGGTGTTATAATTTTGTGGGTATGCTTATTATATCTATCATCATATTATATCAGTCGTTATATTATATCTATCGTCATATATGTGTGCTTATTATTTTTAGCTGTACTGTGCAAATTATTCGACGTCAATGTGAATTGTTTTAATTTTTTATTTTGATGAGTAGGTTATCTCAACTGGGAAAATTAATCCATTTAGTTTCTAGTTTAGCGATGAAAAATATAATCATAATCTTCAAAGAAAAATAAGAATATTGAGTCACAGTTTGATATCAACTGTTATGTTTGTCGTTAGATTATATGCTTCAAAAATAATTTTGAGATGCAATCTTGATCAACCATTACATTATATTATATCAACTGTTATATGTGTATCGTTATAATTTGGAGATGGGTTGGGCAAGTTAAAGTTGGAGATGTGCTGGGCAAGTTACATGATATTAGGGTGGGAATTGTTTCATTTTTTAATTGTTCCATTCATTTAGTGTTTACTTAAAATTTAAACAATATAATTATAATTTTCAGAGTGAAATTAATAAAACCCAATTAGTTAATATGTATACGTTTGTATTATTATAATTTGGAGAGTGTTTTTTGAGGGAGGAGGGTGGAGGGCTGCTAATAATCCTTCCATTTTTTAATTGTGGTGAGTAGGTTATTTCAAATCACATAGTTCTTCCATTTAGTCTCTAGTTTAACCATTAAAAATATAATAATAATAATCTCAAGAGATAAATTAAGAATCTGTAGTAGTTTTGTAAGCTTCCAAAGTTAAGTGGTTAATTTGTATGCTTCACAAATAAAATGAATAGTAAAATTATCAAAGAAAAAATAAAATGAAAAGTATTTCGTGCATTTTCTCGTGGTAAATAGATGATATCAACTGTTATGTTTGTATCGTTATATTATATGCTTCAAAAATAAGTTTAAGTTGCAATTATATCAATCATTGTATTATATCAACTGTTATATTTGTATCATTATAATTTGGAGAGTGTTTTTAGGGGGGGCTGCTAATAATTGATTCATTTTGAAATTGTGGTGAGTAGGTTATCTCAAATGACATAGTTCTTTCATTTAGTCCCTAGTTTAACCATTAAAAATATAACAATAATAATCTCAAGAGGTAAATTAAGAATCTGTAGTAGTATTGTAAGCTTTCAAATTTAAGTGGTTACTTTCTATGCTTCACAAATAAAATGAATAGTAAAATTATCAAAGAAAAATAAAATGAAAAGTATTTCGTGCATTTTCTCGTGGTAAATAGATGATATCAACTGTTATGTTTGTATCGTCCGCACCAAAAAAAAAAAAAAAAAAAACCTGTTATGTTTGTATCGTTATGTTATATGCTTCACAAATAAGTTTGAGTTGCAATTATATCAATCATTATACTATATCAACTGTTATGTTTGTATCATATAATTTGGAGAGTGTTTTTTGGGGGGGGAGGGCTGCTAATAATTGTTTCATTTTGTAATTGTGGTGAGTAGGTTATCTCAAATGACATAGTTCTTCCATTTAGTCTCTAGTTTAACCATTAAAAATATAATAATAATAATAATAATCGCAAGAGGTAAATTAAGAATCTGTAGTAGTTTTGTAAGCTTCCAAATTTAAGTGGTTAATTTGTATGCTTCACAAATAATATGAATAATAAAATTATCAAAGAAAAAAATAAAATGAAAAGTATTTTGTGCATTTTCTTGTGGTAAATAGATGATATCAACTGTTATGTTTGTATCGTTATATTATATACTTCAAAAATAATTTTGAGTTACAATTATATCAATCATTATATTATATCAACTGTTATTTTTATATCGTTATAATTTGGAGATGTATGCTTCAAAAATAAAATGAATAGTATTTACTTTATTTTGTGATGATAAACACATGATATCAACTGTTAGATAAGTGTTGTACATTTTGATAATTTGGAGTTTTTTTCTTGGGGGGTGTGGGGTAGGGGTGTTCATTATTCGGTCCGAAATCGGACCGAACCGAAGATCGGTGAAAACCGAATTGGACCAGTCTGGACCAAGTAAATTCGGTCCGGTCCATGGTCCATGAATTTTTCTTATTCGGACTTCATTCCGGTTCGGTCCGGTCCACCGGTCCATCAGTCCGGACCGAGGATCGAATAAAAAAATTATGGAGTATCAAGTTGGTCATCAAAGTTTTTATCTCAAATAAACTTTTAATTTTTTTAATATAACTAAATGACTCCAAAATCCTCCTTCTAGATATTCTAACTTAGTTCAAGTTGCTTAATTCATAAAAATTGAAAACTTGAAATCCTTAATCAATTTAATTTGTTTGGTCCGGTCCGGTCCAGTCCGGTCAGAATTTTTTCGGTCCGGTTCCGGTCCGGTCCAAGTTTTATTTGGTCCGGTCCACGGTCCATGTTCCTCTTCTTATTCGGTCCTCGGTCCAAACTGGTCCGGTCTGGTCCGGTCCGAGTTTGGACCGATGAACACCCCTAGTGTGGGGAGAGGCTGCTAATAATTTTGTGATGCAATCTTGATCAACCATGACATTATATTATATCAACTGTTATATGCGTATCGTTATAATTTGGAGATGGGCTGGGCAAGTTAAAGTTGGAGATATGCTGGGCAAGTTACATGATATTAGGGTGGGAATTGTTTCATTTTTTAATTGTTCCATTCATTTAGTGTTTACTTAAAACTTAAACAATATAATTATAATTTTCAGAGTGAAATTAATGAAACCCAATTAGTTAATATGTATGCTTTCAATTTTTGTCATTTATTTCCTTGGGGTTGGTTAGTAAAACTCACTTGGTTGAGATGTACTGGGCAAGTTACATGATATTCCGGTGGAAATTGTTTCATTTTTTAATCGTTCCACTCATTTAGTGTTTACTTAAAACTTAAAACGACATAAGTATAATTTTCAGAGTGAAATTAATAAAACTCAATTAGTTAATATTTATGCTGTCAATTTTTGTCGTTTTCAATTTTTGTCATTTATTTCCTTGGGGTTGGTGAGTAAAACTCACTTGGTTGAGATGTGTTGGGCAAGTTACATGATATTCCGGTGGGAATTGTTTTATTTTTTAATCGTTTCATTCATTTAGTGTTTACCTAAAACTTAAAATGACATAAGTATAATTTTCAGAGTGAAATTAATAAAACTCTATTAGTTGATATGTATGCTTTCAATTTTTGTCGTTTATTTCCTCGGGGTTGGTGAGTAAAACTCACTTGGTTGATATGTATGCTTCCAATGTTTGTCGTTTATTATTTCCATGGGGTTGGTGAGTACAGTATGTCAACAATCAAAGTTCTTTAATATATGTCCTTTGGATTACTGTACTAAACTGGGGAAGAGGGAGAAAACATGATAGCGGAATGTTTGATTCAGTAAACACATTAATTCATTCACAGCAATCATGGAAGAACTAATTACTTACCTATAATGGGTGAGGGAAGCCAAAGGTGAGTAGTTCGTACCTCAAAAAGTAAGTGGTTGAAATGTTTTCAGTAATTTCTTGAACTTCAGATCTGCAACAGAATGGTAAGTAGTGTAACAGCTGATTTAAAAAATGGTCATGTATGCTTCCAATTTTTGTTATATAAAGATTTCCATGGGGTTGGTGGGTACAGTATGTCAACAATCAAAGTTCTTTAATATATTTCCTTCAGATTACTGTACTAAACTGGGGAAGGGGGAGAAAACATGATGGCGGAATGTTTGATTCAGTAAACACATTAATTCATTCACAGCAATCATGGGAGAACTAACTACGTACGTATAATGGGTGGGGGAAGCCAGAAGGTAACTAGTTCGTACCTCAAACAGTAAGTGGTTGAAATATTTTCAGTAATATCTTCAACTTCAGACCTGCAACAAAATGGTAATCAGTGTCAGAGCTGGCTTAAAAAATGTAAGCGAAATCTTAACCTAAAGTCTATTCAACTAAGTTGCGATGTGGCAGATTGGACTGTGGTTTTAACCTTTCAATGACGATTAATGAGGTTGAAGATTGAATTTGAAAATGATGAGGAGCTCTTAATTGAAACGGATGATGGTGACAGATGTGAAGGATGAGATGGTGGTTTGAAAAGCAAAGGCTCCAAATTCTGAAAATTAACTGGATTGAGTGGATTGCAATTGGGGACGTTGATGTGAGGATGAAGTGAGTAATTTTTTTGAAGCTTGGATCAGAATATGGTGATAAAATTTTGCTAGGATTTTTTTTTTTGGGGGTGTTGAGCAAATTCAGTTGTGTTTGTGAAGTGGTGGGGCTGCATGTTCCTGAAATCAAGGTAGTTTGTTTTCTCAGCAGGTATAGCACGTAACAGACTGTATGTGTTTCTTAGGCAGTTTTTTTACTCTATAAAATATCAGATAATCTGTAGAACGTGGGGGAGGGAGGCTGTAAAAACTTTTAAATTTTAAATTTAAATTACTTAAAGCAGCAGCATTTGGGCGGGAATGCAACACAATTCAGGATTGCTTATTTCCTGAATTGTGAGGAGTTCACCCATTTTTGCATTTTTAAGATAAACATTAGTACGTCTTATCCATTATCATCTTTTTTTTTTTTTTAAAGGAGTTATCATCAATAAATTTTTTATATATGATAATAGCAAAATCGACATGATGTCTCACAACATTCCTTTCGGTAAATTGGGCCCTATCTTGGCTTAAATTTTAACAAGGCTGACAAGTCAAAAGGGAAAAGTGACGGATGACATGACAAAAAATCAGGTTTAAAGGCCTATTAAAGTAGAGACATCTTCCTTTAGAGGAAAAATGTCCCATCCTTGATTGAACTTGGGGCCTTGCAGATAAAAGATTTCTTACGCGCCTCTTGGGTTAGAATTTTGGTAAAAGTCTTGCAGATGTAGACATTGTAAACTCTAATGTAGACAAGAACTATAAGCTAAAGCCCTTTCGGACGCTACAAGATAACACAGCTAACCCAATATAACATGAGGCAGAGAACTACAAACTATAAGGACGTCAACCGCTCTACAAAAGCACACTCTAAGTTCTCTCCAACTCTGTGTGTGTATGTAGGGTGAGATAACATGGTAGTTGAAAATGAAAAACTGTCAACACTGCGTACACAAAGATGATAGGGTGATATAGATCCCTTTGATAGGGTGATGGGATCTGCTCAAAATGGATGAGTACAGTTGTATGGAAGAGGTGTTTCAATGAGAAATCTAAATGAGAAAGGACTTGAGGTGAAAAGGGATGGAAAGTTAGTTGTTGTGCTAGAAGAATATGTTGATGCTATAAGATGTAGTTTAGCAATATAAATGCAAAAAGATTTTGAAGCTCAAAAAGAGAAACTGATACTTGATATGAAACAAGAATTTGAAGCTCAAAAGGACAAAATGGTTGATGACGTGGTTGCAAAAGCAACTGCTCGACTTCGAGAAATGTTCCCCAAGTTTGCGATTAACACGGTTGGACAAGCAGTTATATATTTCGTACTTGCATATCAATAGTTTTGCACCACATCAGTAAGTAATCCCTCCCCTTTGATTGTCTCTTCCCCTACTCTAATTCTATGACTTGAAGTTGAAAATTAATGTTGTGATAGTCAATACATTCGTTTGTTGTGAAACTGCCACCTATGATTTTGACATGTACTTCCATCCGTAATTTTGATCTGCAACTTTGATCGTCAAGGAAGGAAATGTCAACATGTACTATCAATTCATGGGTTCTAGGTTGGGCTTGGTTAATCAATTAGAGGATGATGATGTTGTGAACAAGTGTGAGAAGATAATGAGGTATTTTTACAGAAGCTAAGATCAAGATATGTGATTTCATTCTATGGATGTTGTTTTTGTACAAAACTACTAGGTGGCTATTAAACTAGTTATTTTTTGTTTCATTTGGTGATTGCTTGCCAAAGCATGGAAAATGACATTAACTAGAAAGGAGCATAGTGTTTAGAGCACTTATTACACATCTTCCTCTATTACTAATAATAATGTTAATCTTACTGTTACTGGTACTTCTACTCCTATAGTCCCATCATAGTCATCATCATCGCCATTGTCATAATTATCATCATTTTCTTTGACATTAGATGTTAATCCTAATGTTACAGTTGTCTCCTTGCTTGCTCCTTGACATTAAAACCTTCAAACATAGCCATACGTACCATATGTGGATTTCAAAGAATCATGTTATTGCTTGCTATACCTTTCTTTCAAGCTTGGCACTTGGTTGGTTGATCATATCAGAAGTTATGGTCTTTTAGTTATTTGGCATTTTTAAGAAAACTAATAATTGATCTCTATTACTTTTCTACAGGTGGACTTTTCTATTGGCGCTGATCCATGTATTAGGTGGACTTTTGCTTAGGCTATTATCTATGTGGTATGTGACAGCTTAAAGAACCGTTCATGTCATTTTAGCTTGATATGAAATTTGTTGATTTTTTCTTCTTTGGGGGTGTTTTATGCCGATTTGATTATGTATTGTGTAGATATTTTGGTGATCCTTTTCCTCCGCAAGCAAGAGTTCATGTTATGAAGGCCGCTTGGAAGATATTTGTTTGTTGTACCCTCGTTTATTATTTGGGGAAAAATCATTGTATAGTACGGTAATTCAGGGGCAAAAACTTGTTGCCCCCTGTTCTTATTTTCGGAAAATTAATTGTATATATGTTTTTGGACTTTTGGTATATGAATGGTAATTTGACGGATTTGGTTGACATTATTGTGAATTTTATTAATTAAGGGTTCATTTATATATTTGTTGTTGATGTTTGATCAAATATGACGTCAAACTTACATTTATAGATCACCTTTGGACGTGTGATGTGTATACGAGTGGATTCAATGAAATTATAGATTGTATGAACATGTGATGTCTCGAAGTTATTTTCAGCATTTGCAAGCTAGACATTTGGTTTGTATTTACTCAAACCGTTGCAATAGATAAAAGATATGTGTTGCTTAGTATCTATTCAAACTGTTGCCATAGATGACAGATATGTTGACTTAATACCTACCCAAAAATGTTGCAATGGCCAAACACATGACAACAGTTTTTATGACTTTATGTAACAATTACAAAAACTGTTGTCTAAGAATTGACAAGTGTTGCACTAGGCCTAATGCAACGCCCATTAAAAGCAACGGTTTGAAAAAACTGTTGCATTAGACCTGTGGCAACACTTTCATTTGCTATAGTAATAGTTTTGCATGTTGCCAAAGCCTAAGTAAGAGCTCAACCGTGATCACTTGTAAGTTTCGTGCTTCAATTCCAAACCTTACTTCTTGCTTTCGAGTCCAAGCCTACATTTGCAACCTTGTCGATCCTTAATTTCTCATCTTTCCATTTATAGTCAATCTTGATCAGGGTGGTGTCGAACTTTGCATTCTCGCTCTCCATAATATCAGTGCTGACCGGAGTAACGACTCTGTACAACAATGGGCTGCAGGACGGAGGGCCAGCGGTTATGGTGTATGGTTGGTTAATAGCCGGAGCCTTCACTATGTTTGTGGGCTTGTCAATGGTTAAGATTTGCTCGTCTTACCTGACTTCTGTGGGTCTTTGCTGCTGGAGTGCTATGCTTGCTGGCCCCTCTTGGGCTCCCTTTGCCTCCTCTTGCTGCTCGTTAAATTCATCGGTTAGCAAACTAGAGTGCATCTAATAAATTAATGTTAAGTCTCAGGGTCGTGTTCATCTTTCCAATCAATATATTGTATAACTCTCTCAATACATCAATTTCGCTGCCAAAATCCTTCGATAAACTCAATTAGCAACGGATTAGCAACAGATCAATCCTTTTAAGAAACTTCTAGCGACGGATTTGTGCTGTCTCTGACAGGGATGGAATTTCACTAAATCAGATGGTCTCCTCTGTTTCTAGTGAATAAACCGCCTGCCTTTTTAAAGTTGTTTTCTTGCCGGTTACTACACGTCATGTTTGTGGTTCTGAGGCGGATGAAAAAGAAAGGAAGTCCATCTAATATTCTAGGATACATTTTAATATTTGGAAACTTATGGCATCTTAATATTTTTAAGTAATTTTTGTAAGTTTATTTATAAACTATTTTAAATAAGTCAAAATAAGGATATTTAGGAGTACTTAGACAATATTGACTATCCTATTTTCTATAGGTTTGGTTTAGGTAGTTTCCTAATAATATTCTAAGTCTACGGGCTATTATAAATAGATGCTTTGTCTTAGGTGATTATTGTCTATCATATACTATTGAATATTGAATGAATATTGATTTGAGCACAGAGATGTCAATCCCTTTCTTCCCTTTCCTCTACCAATCTCTATCAGGTTTTGAAGGGGAAAAACAAATTGTTACAGTGGTTTATCTAAGTAACACATCAATGTGACATCAAATTTTGCAGGTTCAACATGTTTGGTCAGGTAATGATCATAGTGCATGCCAAACACAGCTTCATTTCCTAGTTGAAATTTAACTCTTCCCCCACCCAAATTTTGGAAGAAGTTTTATATATGTTGATTCATCTTTCATTAGCGCGCAGTAGGCTATTACTACCAGTGTGGATTTCTCCCTAGCACAACTGATTCAAGTAATCAATCTGCTAAGTAAAAGTGGAGAAAATGGTGGTGGCTACGAAGCATCCGAACATATAGTCATGGCTTTCCATTGAGGAGTTCTTCTTTTGCATACCATCTTGAATAGTCGTCCTATTTCATGGTTGTCTTTCTCTGGACAACTTGGTGCTGGTGCTGCTTGGAACAGTCTAGTTATCGACAATTTATTGCTTACATGACTCTGTGCAAGTTTGATGACTAACTTTTCGACAGTTGATTTTTCTTCTTTCCCAGCTTGGACTGTAATGGATTAAGGCATAAAGCTTAGCTTTTTAAGTCATCTTTTCTAGCAACTATAGGTAATTCATGGTTCACAGTCGAGACTCCAACCTAAAAACACCTTCTTTGCAATGAAAGATGACACCCTTACATTAGAACCTCCCCCCGCCCCCAACTAGCAGCCAAAGAAAATACAAAAGCCTAATAATTCGGACTCACGGGAATTGGATTTGCATGCTATCTGAAGTATTATTCAAATTGAACCTCATCCCCAAATACTAGTCTTCTTGTTGTTCTAGGTGTGTTTATGCTCATGATTGATACCCTTGGTAGCAAAGGAAAGGGCCAATGCCAAGTTTGTTTTCACCCACTTAACTTTGAGAATGGTGATGCAATCAACAGTAGAGTTTACATCTTTGTTCCTGGACTTCGGACGAGCCGGGACACATTTACTGGATATGATGCATCTGCTCACATGGTAAGATCTATGTATTTCCTTCCTACGAGTCATCGTGTCATAGACCATATGCAGTTATTATGATGGTCAATTTCCTGAAATCAAGTAGAGCAAGATTTAGACCGTGTAGTACCAGGCTTTTGTGACTTTGTCTCTCAAACTTGATGTTCACAACAACCAACGATAACAGTACACCCATTTTTAATTTTAGTAATCCATTCATCGCAGCATTCTTTTGGTCTCAAATTCCAACCCAACATCTGGCCTAATCCTTACTGTAGCAAACACACAGTCCACTCAGAAGTCAGAACATCTTCCAAGAAACACATTAAGAGGTATTTGGCATTTATTTTAAACTTTTTTACGTACCTTTGATCACAGACGGAGGAAACCAAGGGTGCAGACAAGAATGGACCAAAAGGAATTATCAGTGCAATTGGCATATCAATAATTGTTGGTTGAGTTTACATCCTTGGGATCACCTTTGCCATCACTGATATTCCGTAGCTCTTCTTAAGTAATGAAAACAATGGTGGTGATTATGCTGTTGCTGAGGTCTATAGTCTAGCTTTTGAGAGCTGATATGGGAACGGAATTGGAGGAATACTTGCCTTGGAATAGTTGCTGTTGCTATATTCTTCTGTCGAATGAGTTCAGTAACCAGCAATTCTGGGTACACATTCTTCTTGATAAGGTTAATCTTTTGTTTTATTGATCTGCAAGCCCTTATCAAAGGTACATATTCCTGACAGGATGGCTTATGCATTCTCAAGAGATGAAGCCATGCCTTTTTCATCACCAGCATGAAGTGAACAAACTGGCAGTTCCTGACAATGCAGAGTGGATGTCTGCTTTCATTTCTTTCTGCATGGCATTAACCGCATGAACTTATCAAAGAATCCATATTATAGAACTTTGCAGCCTTAGACCAATCAAATGTCCCATAAGTTCGATTCTATTTTCGGGCATTTGATCTCATGAAAATTTCTGCTTTCGCGGTCTCTTGGAAGCTTGGTGGCCTTCAAGGCCATGGTATTGATTGCAGCAATCAGGTTTTACATAGCATGTGCCTTACGCACCTTATTCAGATCACCTTGGCTCACAAGTCTTTTGTTCTGGGACCTTTCAACCTTGGTCGATTTGGGATTATTGTTGGCTGGATAGCTGCTCTTTGGGTAGTCACCATCCCTATCCGATCTTCTTTGATGATTGCTTATCCCATTAGCTCACAGACTCTCAACTATACACCAGTTGCAGTTTGCAGACTAATGCTCTTCACCATTTCTTCTTGGATCTTTAATGCAGGACATTGGCTCAAAGGACCCGTTACAAACATGGAAATTTGAAGATTGTGGTACACTTTTCAGTTCTGTTATGTAAGACGACTGTCTGGCATACCTAAGTTTCATTTTGTGTGAGCATCATGTAATATCACTGTCCTTTCAAATTTTCTTTACCATCACCTTTCTTTTTGAGCCTTATTACAACTTGAATGCTCTGCCGTTATGCCTTTACACACCATATTAGGAGCCTCCTCGTGTTGTTTGGAATCTATATCATTTACCATAAAGCCAGACGTAGCCATTCAAAGTTATTCAATCCTGTGTTCAGCCATTTGCCCTGGACTCGAACATGTAGATAGTTTGAACAACCTCTTCTACAACTCAACATGATCATCCATAACCTCATATTAGAGCCAACTTCACCTTAGCAAAGTTCCCATTAACATTGAATCAAAAGAAATACTTTTTTTTCCCCCCTAAAAGAAGCATATCAAAAGTACATTTAAAGTACATCTAGGTAATGATCTTTTGGAGTGGTTTTCGATAAAATCCATGATCTTCAATTTTGGATTTTCTTGAAAACAGCACTTGAAACATTGCAGGATCTTTATAACCCACATAAGTGGGAATCACATTGGGAGTTATTGTCGCAATAGGTGAATCTAGAGAAAGACATGACATAAAATGCACTATAGTTTTACTATTGTGCCGATGAGTACGAAGTGTCTATTATATTGAGCCGTACAGGCGAGAGAGAGAGAGAGAGAGAGAGAGAGAGAGAGAGAGAGAGAGAGAGCTAATTAGCTTAACTCTTCATAACAAAATTTTCTCTGCGAGCTGAACACTGGCATAACTAATTAGGCTTCTGTTGATGCCGGCAAGGTCACTGATATCAATCATCAGGCTCCTCTACCACAAAAGGTTCAATCAATATGCCTTTATGTGTTACTTCGAATGGAGTTTCATGTGTCTCTACCGCTCTGCGCAAGTTTCCTATCTTGTAATGATATGGATTTCTGACGACCTCTGTTGTACCTTGGCTTGCCCTTCTCTCTGTCAACCACTATCATCCAACCATTAATTATCTGTTAACACAACAGTAAAAGAACGAGGCATAAATTGACACACTTAAAGAAATCACAAGTGCTGGGGACATTATCATCCCAATCCCCTGAAAGTTATTCAAATTAGTCCTATAGCCCTACGATACAGGTTTTATACAATACTATGTCAAAGTAGCCAACTTCAAATGCCTTGGGCGCCAAATCAGGTCAATACGCTAACAAGTTTGCTAAGTCATCTTCTGGGTTCATTATTGTTATCAAAAGAGCTGGGGAACTTGGTTAACAATTTGACACCTAAAGTAGCAATTCAGAAAACCCCTTCTGGGTTATCAGATGGAAATCACTCAATCAAATAACCCAAGAAATAAAAGATGATTTTAAGTTTACTTTGCCATTCATTTCTTGCGGGGCAGTGGTAGCAGTCTCCTCAGTGGTGTACTCAACAAATGCATATCCCTTTGATCTTTTCAAAATCTTGTCCAGGACAACCTTGACGGTAGAGAATGTTATACAGGCAGTTAGCATGGCAATGAAATGTGCGGATAAACCTATCTTACATGGACTCTTTATTTAAGATCAAGTATGTTTGTCGAACGATAAAACTTGAATATGAAAATAAATCCTTGACACTTTCTTTTTCGGATAAGGAAATCCTCAACACTTCTTTTAGATGGCAAGATACACAAAATTTTGCATAAAATGGACGAGGCTGACACTTGGATGAACATCCATGCTTGAAACATGTAGTGAAGCCTGAATAACATAGATCAAAGTTACATGGAAAAAGAATGTGAACAAATTTTCCCAGAGAACTCAATCACAGATATACCTTCCACAACTTCACCAAAAGGTTCAAAGGCTGAACGCAAAGTCTTTTCCGATGTGTGAAATGACAAACCTGTTCAAAGAAACAATAGCAAAATCGTTAGAACATGAAGGGTGTAAATCAGTGGCGGATCTAAATGTTTAGAACAGGGTGTCTATTTATTAACTTCATCACTAATGTACAATACCAATAAAAAAAGAAATTATATGAACATCGTTCCGTCTCGTATTTCTACACTAGCGGAAGTTGACAAGTAATAACAATACACCTCACTATTTTATTCTTAGAAAAAAAAATTATGGTACCTCTACTTCTACGTTTGCTTTTATGGTTTTTCATATTTTGAATTTAATAAACAGATTGTGCCGAAAACGTAGAATGTTACAATTACCTAGCATTTACTAAAACCGTTTGTTACAGAGGACATATTATCAGCACAAAGCAATAGAACCAAAAAAAATAAAAATTAAAACATGAAGTAAACATGTTAAACATGACATACAGCTACACAAGGCAATCTGCACCAATTAATCGCACCAAAAAGAGAAAAAATAGCATCAAGTTCAAATCAATTAGTAGCATCAAGCTTAAAAAAAAAAAAGTCTGCCGAAGAACACGTTACAACTAAACAACCGAAAATAAAAAATAACAATAAAGAAAAACTAAAGAAATTAAAATTAGATTAAATTAAAAGTCTAAACTCTAGATAAGATAGGGGAAGAGAGAGAAAAATTTGGGTTTAGGTATATTTAATTTAATTTTACTTTTCTATCAGGTTCCAACTTTATAACTGTACTTTTGATATTTAAAGAGATTAAAAATGTTAATATGTAAGTTGTATCAATGTCCAATCAAGTAAAACTTTATTAATGGACCGACCCCAATACGAATACGACTAGTCGTTTTTCTACCGTTAGTATCATAGTTCAAGACTAGTTAGAATGAAAACCAAATAAAATTAAATAAAAGAAGTATAAGATATTATCTTGCAGTTATAACATCAAAAATTTAAATTATTACAAATTAATTAATTTAAAAAAAATTAAACAAATTTGTTTAACTAACTATATAATGGTATGACTTTCGCATCTTTACTGCTTGTGTTCTTTGAAATTAACTTTTTAAAAATGATTAGATAGTTATTCCATACAATTTTACACCTATTTTTAACGTTTTGCCATTTAAAGGTTGTGTACGGTTTTATTTTCAGAGAATGGAGAAGAAAAAATAAGGTTATTATTATTTAATTTATAAATATATGCAATAGTTATATAATATCTTTTCAAAATATTCAATAAAAATGACTAACCATTATTGTTAAAAGAGATAAATTAGAGAAAAATAAAGAACTAAGGATATAATGTTCGGGTCAAGCGGGCGGGTTCCGGTTTGACCCACTAATTTGCGGATTTTTCGGGTTCGGTTTATTTCGGGTTCGGGTCAAGAAAATCGTGTTCAAAATCCTAAATTTTCAGGTGGGTTCAGGTCGAGTTTTTTTGTCGGGTCAATTTTTGACAGGTCTATACGTAATCAGCTATATGGAACACCATCATACACTACCACTATAAGAGTAAGGGAAAAACCAGCATATATATACCTATCATAAGTCATGCACTTATTAATGCAAGTAATGCCAAGCAAGGCACGATCACGTAAGCATATAAGTCACATATTTCACACATCACACGCCAATTATGATCTCTAAATGCATAATGGAACATATGATTCCGATACCACCTAAATGTAACACCCCCAACTCGAGGAGGAGTCACACCACCAGGATTTCCTAAAGGGAATCCCTAAGGCTATTGAAGTTTTGAGCATTAGCATTTAGATAAGCATCATGGAGTAAAACTGCAAGAGTCTCCCCTATTTTAGCAACATTTTATGGCCTTAGCTTAGCTAAGGGTACCCATAAACTAATAATAAGGTAAGACAGGAAATAAAGTGACTAGATTCATCAGCTCGGGCCACCTGCCCGGTTCACTAACAATTAACCAACTAAACACAAGGGCTGTAATCATATTTATGCAGGTACAAAGCTAACTATATGCATACACATTCAACGATAAGCTTACACATTTATAAATATGATACGTATCGAGCACTTCACAGCAACTATACAATAGAGACTGGTCAAAAGGCTGCTGACAGATTAGCATCAAAATAGCTTCAAAAACAACCTTTATACCCGCTTACACTGGACCTGGAAAGAGAATGTGGAAAGAAATAAGCTACCATATGCTCAGTGAGAATTTCTCAACTCCTTGAAACCAAAACCATTTGCAGGCAATGATGATAAGTAGCAGTCACTGCACACACATTTGTATAATACTGTCATTATTAGACAAATGTTAATCCCAAGGAAAAGTCTTCACCCCCTAAGCTTCATGCTAGCAACTAAAGCTCGTTCTAGGCCCTTAAATGGCCAAACTTCTTTACTAATCAAGCATTTAGGCAGGTAAGCAAGCAAACCACAAGGATAATGTAAAAGTTTTCAAACACGCATTTAGAAAACGCAGTGACTCATGTTGTGTTCAAAGAATAGTTTATAAATCATGCTAGCCTCTTCAAGGCTCATCTCTTCTTTTAAAGTTCCTAAAATACCCACATTGATAATAATTTAAATCATTTTCTCTTTCATCAGGAAAGTATCTTCTCTTTTTAGACATAAGATCTCATAACGTGCTAATTAGGGAGATCGTCACTCGCCCTATGTGAGGCCATCACTCACGCATCAAATTATCCCCGGGGCATAATATATTTTGCACCGTTACTCTTGTCAGAGTCTTCTAGGGTTCCCATTTCTGGGTCTATTTCCCTAGGCATTAGGGTTCCCACAAATCGGGTCAACTCCCTAATCATTTGTCCACTCAAGCACTAATCTTAGCCATTGAAATCATTTTAAACTCTCATAGGTTATTAACAAGAAGTCACTGTCACACATAGTAGGTTTCACCTTCAAGTGAATCACGATTCATTCTTTTAATGGTTGCTTACATAATTAAAGCCATGCTTGTCTAGTAAAATCACCCATAACCCTCCTAATGGTTTATGGTTCTTTTATTTTCAACTTGAAAACTTCTTAAAATCATAATGAGTTTACTAACTCGCAATTTGAAACTCATTTGAAACTTAAAGTAACTAGCTAGCGTATAATTCAAACTAAGGTTCATAATAGACATCTTCCGTTGCCCTTTTTCAGTTTGTTTCAATCCTTTTTAAACTCAAAGAAGGAGATATAAACAAATTAAAGCCTTAAAACATTTTCGAACTCGTTCGTAGTTTGCTTTTTAGCTTCCTAGACGTATTGACTATTCAGTTGGGTCGTTTATTGAGTAGCTCGACGATTTAGGATTCTTTTTAGGCTACAAACATCTTAACAAACTAACAGACAACTGGTGAATATTTAAAAACATTCGCAATTATGAAAACAAGCTTTTAATGATCCTTTGTAAAGATGTCTAAGTTCAAAAATCAATCACTTAGCATCACTTAACAACATCAAGGGGGGAGGGGTTCACAAGTAGCACATTTTTAACACTTCGCAAGAACAGTTTCAGCACCACTTTAATATTCCATATACCTCGCAATCAACACGATTGCAGTTAATATCAAACCCAGGCTCCCTCCTCACATAACACCGACCACGAGAACCTCAAATTACTCAATAGTTTCATCTCAAATCATCCAACTACCAAGTTCGATTCAATATTGCCATAAATGATACAATAGCTCATGAAATCATCGTACACATGCATAACATTCATGCCAATAGCTAAAAACAGAATTTAAACGTAACCAAACTGATTCAACAACAATATTAAATATATAATTCAGCTTGCTCTACGATACCTCGAATCACCCGGCTAGTAATCTCAGGGCATAATGCTCACATGCAACCTCCATAAAAGATTTAGGCGTACTAAACTGATGCAAGAACAAATGTTAAAGCGACATTCTATTGTTCCACTAATCTCCAACAGACCGGTTAGTCAAAAACCACGCATCAACTCTGCATGCAAGTATCCTGAAATCAATGTTATCACCATGATTACTCAATTTGGCTCTAAATTCCCCAAATATTGTTTACTAACTCACATTCCACATGCATTAACCAAAAACAGTAAATTCGCTAAAAATAACAGTAATTAGGAGGAAAGAAACCCCCACCTCGATTCCATGCTAGGTCTCGTTCAAGGACTGCTGGGCTTGGCTTGTATGTGCTGGAAAAATCCCAATTCTTCGACCCTTACTCACTGGCCACATGAACATCCATGCCTCACCCACGCAATTCAGACCCCCAATCTGACCGGAATTCACTCACTGTCTTGAGATTATGATGGGTGTTCGGTATAGCAAATCCACACCCAATTTGTAGAGGATTTGAAGCAGCTACAAACAAGATTGCACGGCCAAACTTTTACAAGTGTTTGGAGTCTCGATTCGTCGCCTGATTCCACCAAAAATGTGGTGATTCCGTTCAGATTTTTGCCTAGATTCGGACCAAAGGTTCATTTGCTTCAGGGGAAGGTTGAATAAGGGTCAAGGCGAGCTATTTTGAGGAGAATTTGAGGAACTTCAGAGCTTGGTGGCCGCATGTATGGCGAAGGAGATGAAGGAAACGATGAAGAGCAGAGAGAGAGAGAGAGAGAGAGAGAGAGAAGAGACCCGGGCGGGCGTCGGGGTTGGAGGAAGAAGAAAAGGGCCAGGCATATTGACAAAAATACCTCTCCCCTATTTCCTTTTTTTTTTGGTTGCAAGTTTATCCAGCACCTCAAACCGCTAGTCTAATCTCATATCTCGTACTCTAAACCCGAACTGATAATACAATCTTTCTTTGATTAATCATTCCAAAATATATCAAGATTTGATTTAAAATTCAACGAAACTAATTTTAGGGTTGATAATCTAATTGCACTCGAGTCTCTACTCGATTTAATACCCATCAATAATCCATATATATATATATATATATATATATAGTATATAATATATATATATAGTGTGTGTACATATATATATACACACACACACACACACATGCATACATGTATATATATATACACACACACACATACATACACATACATATACATATACATATATATATATATATTATATATACACACACACACACACACACATACATATATATATATATATATATATATATATATATATATATAATATATATATATATGTATATATATATATATATATATATATATATATATATATATATATATATATGTATATATATCTCTATATATATATATATATATATATATATATATATATATATATATATATATATATATATATATATTTTGCAAATGGAAAATAACATTGAAACCCAAAACTGTTTCTGTACAATCAGGGTGTCCCCCCCCCCACTACCAAAACTGTGTCATCTTAGTAAGCAATCTATACACTTTGTAAATTTTCCTGTGATATTATTGAGTGTGAGGATCCTTTGTATTACATGATCTTTTGTGACTTTGACCTGTGTATGTACCGGAATCAGGTGATGAGAGAATATCATCTCATTCCTTGCTCTCCAAATGTTATAGATAACTGCAGCTGCAATTGCATATGTAATCTGCTGCTCTCTTTTCGGTCTTCTAAGCTTTATCAGGGATCTTTTAAAAGAATCAGTACTGGAGATGTCAATATGCATGTGCCACCATTGCTCAATGCTCTGCCAGATTTATTTTGCCCAAGTGCATTGGAAAAACAGGTGGTCAGAGTCCTCCTCTGCAGCATTACACATTACACATGCACAGTTTGAGATCTTAGCTGTAAATCTGGCCAATCTGCTCTTGACTAGGACTCGATGGTGCATGAGAATCCACATGATGAACGCATGCCTAGGAGTTACTGTCCTAGCCCAAATGACCCTGTGCCATTCTTTGTAGGTGAGATCCCCCAAAAGCCATGTATAGCCATTCTTAATGGAGAAACTTGAGTTCCCTTGCCATGTCCATGTTGCTCTCTGGGAAACCCCTTGTTTGAAAAGCTCCTTGATAGTTACAATTTTCTTTTAATACCAGCTACAATCAGGGGGTGATGGTAGTTCCACCATGATTGCTGCTTCAGGTATTTCCCATACACCCATCTGACCCATAGTTTGTCCTTCTTCAAGGCAACACACCATACCAGTTTTGCAACAGATGCTTTGTTCCATGCATCCAGATTCTTAAGACCTAAACCCCCAAATTTCTTGGAGGTACAGACAGTATTCCATGCAATAGAGGGAGGTCGTTTAAAGTCAACTGAGCCCCCCCAAAGATAATTCCTACAGAGCTGGTTCACATCTTCAATGACCTCTTTTGGCAAGATAAAAATGGAAGCCCAAAAAGAATACATTCCAAAGATTACAGAGTTTATTAACTGTGCTCTTCCTGCAAAGGAGATGATTCTGGTTGACCACTGTCTGATTTTCCCCATAATCTTTTCCACCAAATTCTAGCACTCAAACTTGCTCAGCTTGCTTGCAGTGATGGGGACCCCTAGATATTTCATAGGTAAAGCCCCTTCATTAAACCCTGTAAGTTCAAGGCAATTCTGCTGAAAAGAAGTGGAACATCCCCATAAACTAGTTGTGATTTATCAGGGTTAGCTTGGAGTCCTGCAACCAGATGAAAAGTGTCCAAAGCCTTTTTAATGATCTGAAGGGTTGGCAAATGGCCCTTACTGAAAAGAAGTACATCATCTGCAAACATCAAGTGGTTCAGCTTTAACTGTTTGCAAGTTGGATGGAAATTGAAATCTGGATGATCGCCAGCTGCCTTCATAAGCCTTGAGAAATATTCCATTGCGAGCACAAAAAGTAATGGTGGTAATGGGTCCCCTTGCTTGAGGCCTCTCCCTCCTGCAAAACTTTCACCCTCTTGACCATTGATGTGCACTCTGAAGGTGACTGAAGAGATGCAGGCCATAATCCATTTTATGAAAAGGGTGGGAAATTTCAAGTGAGATAGAAGTTCTCTTAAGAAATCCCAGTGGACAGAATCAAAAGCTTTCTGGAGGTCAATTTTCATGATGCATCTTGGTGAAATCCCTTGTCTTGAATACCCTCTTGCAATATCTTGACAAATCAGTATATTGAAAAGAAGCTCTCTGCCTTTTACAAAAGCACCTTGGTTCTGACGAATAAGAGAGGGAAGCACCTCTTTAATTCTACCACATAAGAGTTTGGCAATGCATTTGTATATAATATTACAGCATGAAATTGGCCGGAACTCTTTTGCTGTAGTTGGGTTTGGAACTTTGGGAAGCAGAATCAACTTTGTTTCTCCTATAAA
>JAKOGI010004092.1:30000-34035 GCA_029747015.1 Carnegiea gigantea
TCCCTGGGTCTCAGACTTAAGCTTAAAGTTTCTAGAGTAGCTCCTCTTCGTACACATAGACATAAGCATAACCATACGTCCACATACATACTCATATTGATTCATATATAGGTTTTAGGAACTTATGAAATTCATATACATACATACTTAGTAGATAAACATGCTTATACGTATTCATATATAAGTTTTATGAACTTAAAACATAAAAACATAATACGCATACATACTTCGTAGACAAACATACTTATACGTATTCATATATAAATTTTATGAACTTAAAACATGAAAACATAATACACATACATACTTCGTAGACAAACATACTTATACGTATTCTTATATGGCTTTAAATAATAAGAAAGGCCTCTTAGAAACATGGTGAGTGTACTAACTCACGATTCAAAACTTGGTAGTTACTAGCGTGCACTTGAAAGCTAGGATTCGTAAATAATCACCTTCAGTTGCCCTTTTAACGCTCATTGTAATCCTTCAAACACAAGCGATGAACATGATACAAGCCAAGTTTACTAATCTCATAAATCGATTTCGTGAATGGTTTAAAAGTTTTTCATAATCGAATTAAATTTTGCTAACGTATAAACTAACTTGTAAAATACGTATACGAATTCGTAAAACGACTTCGTTTCTAATTTAGAAGTTTTGTATAAACGTAATACGTTAATTAACTCGTAAAACGATCTCCTTTTAGACTTAAAAGCTTCTTATAAGGGCAATAAGTTGGTTAATACTTAAAACGACTTTACTTTAAACTTAAAGGTTTCTTATAAAGGTAACACGTTTACCAAATCGTAAAACGACTTATTTTCTAACTCGAATGCTTCGTATGAACGCAATAAGTTTACTAAACAGTAAAACGATTTCGTTTTCGACTTAAAAGCTTCTTAATAACGTAATACGTATGTTAGTTTGTAAAACGACGAACTGAACTTACAAGCTTCTTATAAATAAAATAAGATCTGTTAACACGTAAATCGGTTTCGTAAGTAACTTAAAAACTTCTTACAAACATAGAAGGGTTTATTAAATCGTAAAACGACTTAATTCCAACTCAAATGCTTCGTATAAATATAATAGGGTTGCTAAATCGTAAAACAATCTCGTTTTCAATTCAAAAACTTCTTAATAACGTAAAACAATTGCTAACTCATAAAACGACTTCGCTTTTTAGCTAAAAGCCTCCTTGAAATGTAATATGTATGCTAAATCGTAAATCGCAACTCGTTTGAAACATAACGTGTTTAGTTAATGCTTAATTCAAACTAAGTTCGAAGCTTAAGGCTTCTCATAAACGTTATAAGTCTATTAACACATAAAAATCGACTTCCTTTGCAACTTCAAAGCTTCTTAAAACGTAATAAGCTTGTTAAGTCTTAAAACGATTTCGTTCCTAACTTCAAAGCTTCATATAAACGTATTACGGCTACTAACTTGCAAAATGACCTCGTTTTTAACTTAAGAACTTCCTGTAGATGTAAAACGTTTGCTAGTTTGTAAAACGACTCCATTATTGACTTAAAAGCTTCGTAGAAACGTAATACGTTTATTAACTTGTAGAACGACTTCCCTTTAAATTTAAAAGTTTCTTATAAATGTAATACGTTTACTAAATCGTAAAGCGACTTTGTCTTTAACTAAAAGACTCCTTATAAACATAACAAGGTTGCCTAATCATAAAACGACTTTGATTCTAACTTGAAAGCTTCGTATAAACATAATAGGGTTGCTAAATCATAAAAACAACTTCGTTTCTAACTTAAATGCTATGATTAGCAATAATGTAAGCTAGATTCATCGAAAACTCCATTTTAAAGTATTGAACAACCTTTCAAGAATATATTGGTTCTGCCCTAGCATAGCAGTGTTTAATTCATTCGCTTGTCCACACATGTAATCAAATTCATGCAATAATAATCCAATCTACCAATTCAGTAAACTGATTCATATAACTATCATTCGAAATCCTTAAAATAGGAGGGATTAAAGGTCCACCCACCTCGAATTCAAGCTATATGCATGAGAATTGGCTGGATTGAAGTCAAAAATCGGACTCCACACACCCAGAAGGTCCGCTGACTTCGCGTGAGGTTCGACCACCACCGAACCCCAAAACCCTAACTCAATTTTTCTGAGAAATCAAGCATGATCCAGATGAATTTTAGATGAGAATTGAATTTATAGAAGAAGAACAGGTTCGAGTTCACCTTGCATGCACCAATTTACCGGGTGTTGGCCGGTTCTGTGCCGAGATGGTTCGGCCACGGGCAGGGGGGAGACGCCGGCACCGGTGGCGTCGCTTGGGTCCGGTCAGGCATGGCGTAGCAGCGAGGACAAAGAGGAGATGGCAGGCGTGCAGTGAGGAAGCAGAAGAACGACAGAGAGAGAAGGGGGGGAAAGGGTCGGGCCACGCGAGGAAGAAGGAGGAGGCACGGGGGGTGTTCAGGCGTGTGGTTTTAATTTCAACCCCTTCACCTTTTTTTTTTTTGATTCAAATCTACCGCAAAACTTCAACCTATTGTATTAATAATCGAATACCCGGGCCTCTAATCTTAAACCGAAGTCCTAAACATAATCGTTGGTCAGCTTACTGGCCCTTTGATTATATTAAGGATCGATTTAGTAAATTACAGAACTATTACCAGGGTTCAACAATCTGATCGTATTTGGGAATTGCTTTGGTTGGAGTTTCAAGGAATCGAAGGCTTGTCTTATTACACAACTTTAGGAAATTTAATTTTGGGGATCTAAAGTTGAATAGATCAATAACTTGGGCGATATGGTAGTTGCAAGTTGGCGGACAATAAAATAAAATTTTCCAACCCAACAGGCATAATATTTGATAAGCAAGTACGATAAAAATGCGGGTCTCACATATATACATACACACACACACACACACACATACACACATACATATATATATGTATGTACGTATACATATATATATATATATATATATATATATATATATATATATATATATATATATAATATATATATGTATATATATATATATATATATTGCATATATATATTATATATAGATATATATCTTATATTTATATATATATAGATATGAATATATATATATATATATATTATATATATATATCTATATATATATATTATATGTATATATGTACTGCCTATACATTATGCGTCAATATATACTATATTATATATGTATTATATATTGGTATATGTGAATATATATAATATGATATAATTATATATATATATATACATATATCATATGCTATAAATGTGCGTAATATATATATATATTGCATAGATATATAGATATATATATATAATATATATATATCTATATATATATTCTATATATAAATAATCTATATATAATTGTTTGTATGTGCATATATACACACACAGACACACACATATACATAATATATATATATATATATATAATCTATACTATATATCTATATTATATATAGTATATATATATATCTATATATAAAACTGTATATACATACATATAGATATATATATATATACGTACATAATAATCAATATCTGCTATGATGCAACATAATATGCATATATATTTATATATGTGTATATATAGTCATATATATATACATACATTACATATATATGTATATCTGTGTGTGTTGTTATATACATAGTATATATATACGTATGTATATATATACATAGTGTGTATTATCATTATATATATATAATATATATATCTATATATATATATAGATAATATATACTAAGCGCTCGGCGCAGGAGCACACAACACAAACGCACTCCATATATATTTATGTATATGCTTATATGTGTGTGAAAAGTATGTATATATATATTTTTACATACATATATATATATAGATATATATATATATTATATATATAGATATATATATATTAATATATATGTATATAATACATATATATATACCCACACACACACACTCAATATATTTATGTATGTATGTATGTACGATGCATATATATATATCACACACCACACGACACACACACA
>JAKOGI010004093.1:0-25000 GCA_029747015.1 Carnegiea gigantea
AGGGGCCTTAAGCAAGGTGACCCCTTATCCCCCCTCCTCTTTGTCATTTCAACAGAATACTTGTCTCGACTGCTCCATATGCACAGCCCCGCAAAGGACTTCAAATTCCATCCTTACTGCAAATCATTAAGCTTAACTCACCTACTGTTTGCGGATGACCTGATTATTTTTAGCAAAGCCTACCCCCCCCACTATCTGACACATTATGTCAGCCCTTACATCTTTCCATGACTGTACTGGTTTAAAAGCAAACTTAGAGAAGTCTCAAATGGTGGTTGGAGGATGCAGTCCATTGCTTCAGGAACAGTGCCTCTGAATTACAGGTTTTACAGAGACAACATTTCCTTTGAAATATTTAGGGGTGCCAATCACAGCAAGCTGGCGTACCCAGGTGGAATGCAATAATCTAATAGACAAAATCCTTGCTAAAGTCAGAATTTAGACCACCCATCATCTCTCTTTTATGGGCAGAGCAATGCTCATTAATAGTGTCATCTTCGGGATGGTAAATTATTGGGCCTCCATTTTTATCCTTCCCACATTTGTGATAGAGACCCTGACTCAGATATGCAGGAATTTCTTATAGGGTGGGAAAGCGGAATACTCAACAACCCCCAGGGTGGCATGGCAGTCGGTATGTCTGGATAAAAAAATATGGGGGTCTTGGCATTAAAGACCTAACAGCTTGGAACAAGGCCCTCATTACAAAACTATTTGGGTAATTGCACAGAAAAAGAACCTGTTGTAGGTTAGATGGATACACAGCAGATACCTAAAAAACAAAAATTGGTGGGATTACTCCCCTAAACCATACTGCAGCTGGTATTGGAAGAAGATCTATTTCACCAAGGAATACTTTAAAGATGCATGTACATCTTCGCATTGGACTTGGCAGGACAATAAGACATACAAAGTGAGGCTTGGTTATCAATGGCAATTAGGGGACCCACCTAAAATGTCGTGGGCTAAACTGGTATGGTCTAGATCTCTCATCCCTTGTCATGTGTTTATTATTTGGATCTTCGCACATCGGAGGTACCAACAAAAGTAAGGCTCGCCAGGTTCCAACAGCAAGATACCCTATGCAGTTTGTGTCATTTGGCAGAGGATGACCATCATATCCTCTTTTCTTGCCCATGCGCACAGGAGGTGTGGAAAGGACTGAAAGAATGGTGGAAATTCCCAACATTTCTAGCAGGACACCCATTATCGGACTCCC
The DNA here is from genome assembly GCA_029747015.1 of Carnegiea gigantea. Taxonomy (NCBI): domain Eukaryota; kingdom Viridiplantae; phylum Streptophyta; class Magnoliopsida; order Caryophyllales; family Cactaceae; genus Carnegiea; species Carnegiea gigantea. The sequence goes on from JAKOGI010004093.1 coordinate 1,220, forward strand.
TCAACATAGTCTGTGGCTCAAGAGCCCAAACACACATATCTTATGCCATTTTCGCAGTGGGAATTTACTACATCTGGTGTGCAAGGAACATGGCTATTTTCCAGCACAAATTGATCCCTAGTCATTAGGTGATTTAGATCATCAAAGAGCAAGTCAGGAACATGATACTATTCCTAAATAACATATCACAGAAATACAAGATGTATGTGGATAGATTGTTACTCTGATTGGTCTGAACTCTCATAGGCTTGTACATACATGTTTTTGGTTTATGAAATGAATTGATATATTCTCACCAAAAAAAAAAAAACATGCATGTATATACATACATATCATATATATATATATAATATATAATATATATATATATATATATATATATATTGGTGCGTGTGTGTGTGTGTGTGCGTGTGTGTGTGTGCGTGTGTTGTGTGTGTGTGTGTGTATATACATATATGTATATGTACATATATATATGTATATGTACATATATATATATATATATATATATATGTACATATATATATGTATGTATAATATATATATATATATGTACATATATATATATATATATGTATGTGTATATATATACAATAACTTATACATATATATATATATGTTGTGTGTGTGTGTGTGTGTGTGTGTGTGTGTGTGTGTGTACTATATGTATATACTATATTATATATATATATATTTACAATATACTATATATATCTCACATATATATATATACTATATATGTCGCATCATATACATATATATATTATTATATATATATACTATATATACATATATATATGTATGTATGCATGTATGTGTGTGTGTGTGTGTGTGTGTGTGTGTGTGTGTGTATTACTATAGTTATATACACACACACAAGATATATTTACACAACACGCGCACACAGCACACACCACACACACATATGACTTACATAATATATATATATACACACACATATATATATATGCATGTATTCATATGTGTATGTATGTATGTATGTGTATGTATGTGTGTATAATGTATATATATATATATATATATAGATATATATATATATATTAATATATAATGTACATGTATATATATATTATATATATTTGTGTGTGTGTGTGTGTGTGGTGTGTGTGTTGTGTATATATCTATGTGTATATGTATATGTATATGTATGTATATATATATTATATATATATACTAATATATATATATGTTGTGTGTGTGTGTGTGTGTGTGTGTGGGTATATATCGCGCACACACACACACACACCATTATACGGTGTGTGTGTGTGTTGTGTGTATATATATATATATATATTATACACACATACTTACGTACATACATACATATCATACATTATACATGTCTGTATGTATGTGTGTGTGTGTGTGTATATGTATATGTATATATAATATATATATATATTATGTATATAGTACATAATATATATATATGTATATATATGTGTGTGTGTGTGTGTGTGTGTGTGTATATATATATATATATATGTATATGTATATGTATATGTATATATATCTATATATGTATATGTATATATACATATATATATATGTGTGTGTGTGTGTGTGTGTGTGTACGCGCGCGTGTGTTTGTGTGGGGGGGTAGGTGTGTTGTCTATAAAATTCATGGTCTCGCGGTCTAATATAATTAAGTGGTGCAAATTGTAATAATACTCAATCTGCATTCTTTTTTTTGTTTGTTTGTTTGGGTGTGAATTCAGACGCTTTGTTAATGTTGGTGAGTTTTGATTGTTTATTTAGGTTGTGTTTATATTCATGGAATCTTACTAAGCACTATCAAATGAAAGCATATAGGTAGACTGTCGACAATATTTAATTTATGCAAAAATTGTAAATATTGTTTATTTGGATTTTATCTATAACACAAATTCTTATTCTATAAATTTGTGTCTTTTATTAAAATACTTTTAACAACATACTAATCAATTTATGAATAGCAAAAAACAATAAGCTTGGAAATGAAAGTAGTACTCACTTTAAAAGTAAATGTATAAAACTTCTGTTATTCGATTTTACACTTGATTGAATGGTGATATAGATCCTTCCATTTTTCTTTCATAAAAAGCCCCAAATTTATGTTTGGATGGAGGGAAAAAATGATGGGGAATTTTATGAGAAGTGGGTCTTAAGGAGTTAACATGTGTGTGTGCGCGCTTGTGCGTGTGTGTGTGAGAGAGAAAGACAGTGAGGGGGGAGACACACAGAGAGAGAGAGAATCAAGAACATAACTAATGATTTTTTTTGGTCTGTAGGAGCCACAAATGGCAATACAATGGGGGAGGGGAAATCGAACCTGGGACCTAATGCACCTAGTACCTCAGTTAATACTTTTTATTTTTTAAAAAACAATTAAATTTTTGATTGATAGATGAGATTTACTAGAATATTTGATCAAGGGTTGTAAACAAGCAAACCTCCTAAAATCACTCTCAAGCAAGTCAACTCAACATTTCTATTATATTATATAATTAAGTCCCCCATCACTCTTCCAACCCAATCAACGGCCCTGTCTATCTTATGCTAAGCCCTTTCAACCTTTTCTTCTGTCTCTTGCAATTTTATTGTCATATTCTTCAAGTCCTTTGCTATAATTCCTTTTTCTCTTTCAATGGCCAACACACATCTCTTTTCATGAGAACGCGACACCTTAACACCCAACCCATACGTTTTTGCACAACCAATTTTGTCTTCACTAATAATTTCTTCATATATCTTATCTCGCATAGCTTTATTTGATCTAGAACTCTCTTGGTATTCCATCCAATTTTGTTCAAATTTCATTCTATATAAAATTATACAAAATCAGTTATACAAAATTCTTATCCATATGTGCAAAATTATGAAAAACTCAAAGAAAAAAGAGAAGCAGGTGACATACAAGTGCTGCAGCAGATGCATCGTCAAGCTTAGTTTCTAGCCATTTTGGTTTATGGGTAGCCTCAAATAACTCAAGCTTATCTGGTTCCTTACCATATTTTATCTATATGTGGGAAAAGGACAAATATTAAAGTATATACATACATCACATTGAAGACTAGGTAATGTAATTATAAACTTATTTGAAATATTAACATATATGAAATGAATAATTAAAGGAGTTACCATTTCCCTACGTAGCCTTGCGAAGCTCTTACTTCCATCATAATGAGACATTTCATAATTAGCTTGATTTCTAAATTATCTCAGTTCGAGCCTAAATTAAATTCACAATGATGGTATTATATTCAAGTGTATATATGATTATTCATGAAAATAAGCAATTGCCACTTACTTGCCCTGGAGTAGATGCCAAAAATTGAACTGCATTTCTCCATTGGTCCTCAGGAATAATTATTGGTCTAGAATTCGCACCTTCATCAATAGGCTTCCCCTTGAATTTCTCCCTTTTTAATTTGTACTTGTTCGACCTCCAACTGGCATCTAATGTCTCCCTGAACCATTGTCTCGACTCTTTTCCTTTGGGGAATTTGAATGACCCCTACTCCACATATATCCATTTTAAGAAATAAAATGAATTGTATGAGTATAAAAAATTATTTTTGAATTTGAGATAAATAAATATATTACCACTAAATTTAGTATTCTATACCTCCACAATGTTCCAGATATGTTCTATTCTATCATCTCCAATTTTCCTAAAGTCAATGCAATCAATTGGCATGATCCTTGGATTCCTTACAAGGACATCGATAAAGGAAGACAATTTCCTTACTTCATTATTGTCTGGTTGGCCAAAGTTATTCACTTATATATATATATATATATATATATATATATAATATATATATATATAATATATATATATATATATATATATATATATATACACGCTCCTTCAGTGTCTTTAGTTTGTTGCACCCATCCGTCTTTGTGGTGTTCATGATGAGATCCTCTGCTATTTTTTATTTACATCAGAAGACAAATAAAGGAAAATTAAAAATGATAACAAACAACCACAGAACAATATCTAAAATAGCAAACCTCAAATTAGCTGCACCTATACAACACAGATGGCAAAATGGTTCACACCTTTGCTTAGAACATGAATGCATGATGTGGAAAAAAAAAACATAGCGTCTGTACTAAAATGTTTAAACTAATACACTAGAACTGGGCAATTGTCTGAAAATAATGAGAGGTCCAAGCAAAAGGTAATTCGTAAATAGTCTTTGGTTAGCAAAATCCACTAATGCTTGCCTTCTCAATTGTAAGCAGAAATCAAGAGATATATTTGTCAGCTTCTTTGGTAGTTTCCACTGTTTTCAGCATCGACACCATCAATTCAAGACAAGCAAACAAAGCCATCAATGCTCCCACTGAGTTCCACACACATACTAAAAACCTTATAAAATCAGAACAGTTCAAAAGAAGCCAGAAAACCTGCAAAATTTGCTGGAAACAACAAAGTCTGCCCTGCCACCTGAGCATATACTCAGAGAAAGCATAGGCCCAAGCACCTATGGTAACTTGCCAGTGTTTGTCAACACCCACCATAAAAATAATAAAGTACTAAGTTCCACCATCTCTTGGAACTCTTAATGATCCCAGCAAATAAGGCCATAAAAGTGTAAACATTCTTACCGGTTGTCCTGCTGCCATTTCCCTAAGCATCCAGCATATTGTGATTCTCCTGTTCTGGAGGTATGTTAGTCTCCCTTTCCTCTCCTTGTTGAAGTTGGGCCTCCCGAGGAACCCTTTTTTTTGTGATGAACGGAGAGTTCACAAGCTTAAGGCACTTGTACCATTGTAAGCATCTGGTTGGTTTATGGTAAATAATATAGAAGTATCATTATCCTTTCTCCTTTTGAACGGATAATCATGCCTTGGATTATGAGAATCTAACTGGGCTTCAAAGAAAAAGTCAATTTACAAATGAGTTAGTAAGTAAAATTTGCTAGTCATTAAGAGTACTGAAAGTACTCGTACCATCACAACTTTGCTCAGAATATGAATGGATGATATGGATTAAAAAAAAACAATAATGGCACCATAGAAACTCTTACATAGGAGACCACTGCAAAGATCAATCACAGCATAGAAACTTTTAATTATTCAAAAATGTTGTTTGCTGTCATCTGACAATGACTTAACTTTTTTTTTTTTTGCAGGTTCATGACCTGAAGATCATTGAGAAGAGTGGATGTTAGTGTGCAGGTTCATGACCTGACAACAATTGCAGGTTCAAAACCTTAGTAATATATTGATGGATGTCACCAATGTTTTTGCAGGTTCATCTCTTCCACTTGAACATGTACCTAGAGACAGAATAGGGCCAAGCAATTTGGGCTAGTGTTGACTTCTTATTTTACCCAAACATACATGTTGGATGTACAACCTTGGGTAAACGCGTGTGTGTCTCTCTCTCTGTGTGTGCGCGCGTAAGCAAACCTTCAAAAACAAGATTGATGAAGATGACCAGCCATAAAAATTTAGCATACAAACAAGAAGGATGTACCAAATGGGATTTTATTGCTGCCCATGTCACAGTATAAACACAAAGATTTCACACATCAGAACACCAAACGGATGAGTTTCACAGAATTCATATTAAAGATATCCCACAAGATAAGCATCAAATTTGAGCCATCACAGATACTGAAACCACATCCCAATCAAGCAAGGAAATCCATCTATAGACAGATAGGTAGACAAAAGTCAGCTCTATTTTGTATAGCACTATAGTAACTTGCCAGTGTTTGTCAACACCTAGCATAAAAAAAACAAAGTACCAAGTTCCACCCTCTCCTAAACTCTTAATGATCCTAGTAAACAAGGCCACAAAACTAGCTCTCTCAATTTGGTTTTACTTTATAAAAATAAGATATAGCACCACCGAAACACGTATTCTAGTAGAAAGTTATAGTCATTAGTACATATCTAATAGCAAAGCCAACACAACTTATCTTAACTCAAATTATATAAGCGTAAACATTCTTAGCAGTTGTCCTGCTACCATGAGCATCCAACATATTATGATTCTCCTCTTCTGGAGGTATGTTAGCCTCCCTTTCCTCTCCTTGTCGAAGTTGGGTCTCACGAGAAACTCATTTTTTGTGGTGAATGGAGAGTTCTCAAGCTTAAGGCACTTATACCATTAAAAACGTCTGGTTGGTTTATGACAGATAGCATGGAAGTATCATTATCCTTTCACCTTTTGAATGGATAATCATGCCTTGGATTATGAGAATCTAATTGGGCTGGAAAGAAAAAAGCAATTTACAAATGAGTTAGTGAGTAAAATTTGCTAGTCATTAGGAGTACTAAAAGTATTCGTACCATCACAAGTATCAACATGATCTATAGCATATGATGCCGAAGTAGCTTGTGTCCGCTAGAATGGATAGTCATGCCTTGGATTATAAGAATCTATATGGGTGGAGAGTAATTAATTCATAAATGAATTTAGTAAGCAATACAATGTTGGTTGAATATGGCAAGTAAAACTTTTTCTTGGTCACCATTTCTTTTGGATCATAATGACCAATGTATCGTACTATTACTACCATTCATTGGATGTTTAGAGGAGTTTTCTTCCACTAATCCTTTCAAAAGCATTGGGCTCTGACCGACTAATATTATTGAGTATAAAAAACATGAATTAAAATTCATAGTGACCAAAATAACAACAAATTAAAAAAGTCGCATGAGTACATTTGTACCATTATCGAGTTGATTTTTGGAAGTGTTTCCTTCTATTACTTTTTTCGTAAATCTTGTGCTTTGATGGAATATTATTATTCAATATGCAAAATTCATGAAATAATTATAAAGATCATAATGAGAAAAATAACAATGGTAAATAAATAGAACTCGTATACATTAAGCAAATGCCATACACACCTTGATTCGATGATGAGTTTTACTAGAAAAGAGCACGTCAAACCTTTGGTGATTCAGGGGGAGCAGTGTCCATTGGTCGTTTAGCTACAACTCTCACATTTCTTAAAGTTCTCATGGCACCCTGTGTAATAAATCATAAGTTGAAATTAAATTTCATAAAGGGTATCAAATATTAACATGTAATAAGAAGCTAAGTTAGTACCTTTTGTTGGGAAATCTTGATCTAACTTTTTTCTCTTAGCATCTCTTGGATTTGACATTATTATGTCCTGTGACAAATAAAACTGATAAATAAACAAAATATTGGACATTTGTAATAAGATAATTTAGAAAATTAGATGCAACCATATACAAAGCATAACATAACAAAAATATTAGAATCTCTATCATATTCTATTTCAAAATGTGGAATTCAAACAAATAAAAAAGGGTTTCTATCCTAAAATAAAAATAATGAGAAAAATTAAATCGTTATCACCAATGAGCATCATTTCCACATCAATATTTAGTCATAATCATCCAGAGTTTCATCTTCATCACAGCTATTGTTGTCATTAGATGTATCCTCATCACGTTGAGTCTCTGGAAGTCCTACCTCAAGAGAATCTCTATAATAAAAATAATGAGAAAAATTAAAAAAGGGTTTCTATCCTAAAATAAAAATAATGAGAAAAATTAAATCATTATCACCAATTAGTATCATTTCCACATCAATATTTAATCATAATCATCCAGAGTTTCATCTTCATCACAGTTACTGTTGTCATTAGATGTATCCTCATCACATTGAGTCTCTGGAAGTCCTCCCTCAAGTATGATAGGCTTAAGATCTTCCACACACTTGTCAGCATCATCTTCATCTACATCAATGTCGACTAACACTATAATTAAATTAGAATCTATTTTAGGTATATTCTCTTCTTCCATATCGAACATATCTCTTGGCTTAGTAGTTGTCACAACATGCCAGTTGTCTTCTTTAGGATCGAGAGTATATAACACTTGCAATGCTTGAGATGCCAAAACAAAAGGTTCATCAATTTTCATAATGCCTTCAAACTCACCATGGTAAATCCGAATTGAACTTCTTTAATGCCTTTAATGGGATCCACCCAATTACATTGAAATAAAAGAACCTTCCTTCCTCCATAATAATCCAATTCTAGTATTTCTATCAAGACACCATAGTAACTGATGTCACCTTTGCTAGATGTTGTACTAAACAACACCACCACAATTCTGAGTTAGAGAATTCTTGTCCACTTTTTTGATTCGAAACTTAAACCCACTATAAGCAACTTTAGAAAAAGTCTTCATCCATAAGGAAGGATATTTACTGAGTGACCCAAAATCATCATCTAAACGAGGATCATTTGACAAATTATGAGAAACCTACAAATAGTATGTGGTAGTTTAATTAGTAATTCAATTCATTAATATTATGAAGACCATTTACAAAATTCTCTTTTCTGAATATTTTTAAGTTCCCTTTGCCGTCGATAACTATTTTTGCTACTAACATATTCTTTGTGCTGTCTACAATAAATTATCATCATTAGTAGATTATTGCATCTTTTCAAATAATAATAAAGTATCACAAGAAAATATTACAGAAACAACTTAGTCGATATAAACCCCAATTTCATCACAATTAAAAAGCACATATCTATGTGCTTGTTCTCTGAGGTAATTATCTGGCTGTTTGTTATGATTTTTGCACATGGGATGATATTTAAGAGAAAATATTGATAAACCCTTACGACTTTCGTAACCACCATCATCATTAATCCCACTTGATTGATTCTCGCTTATATCAATACCCTGTAGATATCTTGCACAAAAGGTCAAACATTCTTTAGCATAGTATCCTTCAGCAATTGACCCCTCTGGACAACTTTTGTTACATCGGTAGGTCTTTAATCTATGTAGATACCTATTAACAATCAAAAAAGGGTGTATTTTTCCCCCTGTTGTCTTGTTAGCAACAAATTAATTAACAAATCAACAAGAGTTATGCAAATGACATAAATAATCTATTAAGCATATATTTCTATTGTATACATTCATCTATAATGCACTGGCCTAGTAATCATCACCTCATATGCCAAATGAATAGACAAATGTATCATGATATCAAAGAAAGAAGGTGGGAATAAGCGTTCAAGTTGGCAGAGTGTAACCACAATTCGATTGTTACAAGCATTCAAAATCATGTGGTGTTGCCACTTTAGAACACAACTCTCTAAAGAAGCTGCTGACTTCTATTAAAACTAAGATTAGTTCTTTATTGCGTAGCTTCCGAACTACTAGTGGCAGCATTTGTTGCATGATAACATGGTCATGGCTTTTAAGGCCATGGATCTTATGCTAACGAAGCTGCATACATCCTGTGATGTTAGATGCATAGCCATCAGGGACTTTAACACTCGCCAGAACCTTCAGGAAGTCCTCTTTCTCATTAACACTTAATGCAAAGCTTGCAGCGGGTATTCTGATTGTAGCACCATCTTCTATTAGGTGAAGATGTTCCCTAATCTACAAATCGTGCAAATCTAGACGTGATTAAGGTATCCTTCGTTTTGCCTTCAATGTTTAGAAATGAACCAATCCAACTGTCAGAGAAATTTTTCTCTACATGCATCGCAACCAAGTTATGGCACATAAGAAGGTGTTCCCAGTATAGAAGTTGGAAAAAAATACTCTTTTTCTTCCAAGGCATAACCTTATCACCTCGTTTCCTCTTCTTTTGCTTGGATATAGGGCCTTTTCCTAGAGTAACATCGAGTCCCTGCATTTGATATAGTAACTGCGACCTTATCATATCTTTGGAGTATGCTAATTTCAGTATTTCCATCAAATAATTTCGATTACGTCGAAATTTATTATTAAGATTCAAGAAGCGTTGATGACTAGTATAACATAACTTCCTACTTCTTTTTAAGTAGTGAGAACATGTGTCTATATTATAATCAAGACATGCCATCTTTCCTTTTGTCCCCCATCCCGATAAATTACCGTAAACTGGAAAGTCATTTGCTGTCCATATCAATGCACCTTTCAAAGAAAAAGTCTCACCATTACAAGAGTCATATGTTTTAATGCCATCTCATAATTGTTTTAGCGTATCAACCAAAGGTTGTAGATACACATCAATATCATTGCCAGGGGCTTTTGGATCGAGGATAATAAGTGAGAGAATAAAATAAGATTGTTTTATGCACAACTACAGAAGTAGATTATACGTTGTCAAGACAACAGGCCATATACTGTATTGGACAAAGAATACCAAAAGGTTTAAATCCGTCACTCGCCTAACCAAGCCTAACATTCCTTGGATCACTAGAAAATTCACGATAATGTTCATCTAATCTCTTCCAAGCAAGGGAATAAGCAGGATGCCTTAGTTTACCATCTTTCTTACACCCATCTGCACACTGTCTCATAGAATTTGCAATTTTTGATGACATGAATAATCTTTTGAGTCTTGGTATTAGTGGAAAATAACGTAATACCTTCTTTGGGACTTTCTTACAATTAGCTAATGTAACAATGAAACCTTTATCAGTGGCTTTCCATCGAGAGGCATCACACTTAAGGCAATTATCTAAGTCTGCATTCTCTTTCCAGAAAAGTACACAGTCATTAGGACATGCATCAATGGTATTATAACCACGTCCTAATTTCCTAATTATGCTTTTTATTTTCTCCAAAGAACTTGGGAACTTATTTCTTTCAGGGAGGACTTCGCTAAACAATTTGATGAAGGCATTAAAAGCATCATCAGTTATCCCATGTGAACAATTTGCATGGTATAACAACGCAATAAAAGAAAGAATTGAAAATTCTTGATATCCTTAATATAGAGGTTTATTCATATCCTCCATTAGTTTTAAAAAGGCCTTCCTCTCTGCATTGGGTCCATCTTGGTCTTGTGTTTGGGTCCATCTTGGTCTTGTGTTTGGCCCCTAATTCCATTAGGACTATGAAAACCAAAAACATCTTCCGACATGTCTTGCATATCATGTCCCTCACTTGATTCCTCATGGACATGAATGTTAGCAGATGTTTTATCAGATTGATTTTGTTCAACTTCTGCATGGTAAGCCCATCCACTTTGAGCATAACATTTGTCCCTGCCATTAAGTTTAAGGTGTTCATCCATAATATCTCTACCATGCACAAAACACTTTGCACATAGCTAGCATGGGTAATAAATTGTTCCGTCTAAGGCAACAGTAGAGAACGCACAATCAAGAAATGCATTTAAACAATCTTCAAATTCTGGTAATGCTCTGAATGCTTTTTGGCATTTTGCCCAACTGTTGTTACTAAATGTATCCATCGTTAAATTACCTAAAATCAATAAAATAGGAAGATTAAGAAAACAAATTGACATTATATCTCTATAATATGTATAAGTAGGTTTCGAAGGTAATAAAACCTATTTAGATTCTAAGATTTATAAATTGCATTATTTTAATATTACTATTATATTTTAAACAACTTCGACCAAATTATGTTCATGTTATTACATAAAAGAGGAAACAAAAGTGTAACAAAAGACAATCCATAAGCAACAATCACCTGTGTAGTTACAATACAAATCAAAAGAAGTCATCACTATTTGCTAACATGCTTGCTAAACAACCAATTAACTAAGTATAAATGTCAGGAAAAAACAATGTTTTTAATGGAAAGCTACATCCTTTAGAGACTAAAAAGCCAATACGACAAATTGCTGTTTATTGAAGATTACTAGCATTTATAACCGTTAGATCAACACCCAATTTAATCACTACCATTAAGAACATTAAAAATTCTTTTAAAAACAAATCATACGAGGTAGCACCACTATAGTGTCACGACGGTTGTGATACACTTCAAAAATTGAAGATGATAACACTACCAAACTATCTGAATAACTACGCCAATCTCATCACTTAATTACTAGCATTTACCATATCAAGGCTGACATTTAGTATGAATTAAAGTAGTTTTAAGAATCACATGGCACATAAGCGTTCAAAAAGAGAATTTAGTATAGAATATGGAAAACTCATAGTGCAGGCTCAAGAATCAAAGCGCTAATGTGATGAATTCAACAATTGATGAAGAAATAAGGCAAAAGGGCCACCGAAGCTAAAGGATGAGATGTTGGTGAACTAAATTGACTTTGATTAGGTTCAAAAAGGAGCAAACTACATGAACTACTATTAATACCCATGAATACATATCAAGGGGTTGGACTTGCCATTTGTATGCACTTTTCTAGTTCAGGAGCTAAGTACCCATATCCATGTTGAAATGTCACAAAATCTGATACCTAGGCTTAAGGACACATAGCAGTTTAAGTAAGGCAAATTGAATGAACAACTACACATGTAGCCTTCTATAAAAAGAAGAAATGTTGCATTTGGAATCTATGAAATTCCACAGGTGCATCATTATGGCTACATTTTTATTTTTTTATTTTTTATCTTTTTTGTAGGGAAAGTGAGTGATGTTTTAGATATGGCAACTATCGCAGAGAAGTTGAAGACTTGTGTGCAATCATCCAACACTTTCGTCGAACTGGTCATGCTATAACCACAATCATCGGGGACAGTAAATGTAGACATTTATTTGCAGATCACAAACTGTACAAGTGTATTGTAAGCTGCATACGGATAGAAAGAAGGATTGCCCTCTCATGGTGCATCTAAGAAGCTGCCCAAGATCTTAGTGTGCGCACTAGGATTCGAAAGAGTGCAACACTTCGGAGTTCCTCTAGCAGCTATCCTGATTTATCATTCACTAATGGCCTGTGTGGGTTTCCAATCCCCCTGTCTAAATCTTTGGTATATGAAAGTCCCAACCCCCAAAGGAAAAAAGAAGGTGCCAAAGACCAAACATAAACTTAGGTTTTTTATCTTTCATTTATTTAATTTGGAGTGGGTAGGGATTCTGAGGGAGACCTGAAATATTTTGGGATAGATGTGACGAGACCGCCCATGGTGGTGGCATAATTACAACCTTAGAAATGATTTCTCACTAATGGATTTTGTATTTACATTAATTTTCTAGTGGAGCAGTATTTTTATCCTCTAATTAGTGCATGGTTGTTCAAAAAATATTCAAATAAACTTTGATTTAATGTAACTTTAAAAAACTGTTCCTAAAAATGTTTCATGCAAGAGAAAATGTGGTGCTACTGTGTGCTTCAAAATATTTTGATGTTTGTGAAGTCATTAATATTTCTGGCTGTTTTGATTTAGCAAATGGCATCAAAGGTTGTTAGGATAAGGATTTTCCAAAAAGGATTAAGCGAGATGCATACATTGATGTTTATAGTAGACAAGATGGAGAAAGTTCATAATTGATGGAGTTTCCATGCATGCATATCACAAGACATTTTGGAGCACAATATGTCCCTAGCTCAAAATAGCTAACATTAGAGCATATCGTTATTGCCTGAACAAAAGCCGATCATTCCAACGAACAGCTTGGATAAACGTGTCATTTCAGAATAATCAATTCTCAAATGATACAGTCTCATCAGATATTCAATTTAATTCTGTCACTTGGACTAAACTATTAATACACATTTCTGGTTCAGGAGTCAAGTCCCCATACCATGTTGAAATTTCAAAAGATCTAACACCTAGGCTTAAGGAGACATAGCAGTACAAGTAAGGTAGATTGAACTAACTACTACCGAGCTCAATCATTAGCAAACCTTCAAAACTACAAGATTCTATAAAAGACTCACTATGGGTTTTCTAACAAGGTGGGATGACAACATAGGTTCTTCATAATCAAACAAAAATAAGAATAAATTTGAGAGCTTCTACTCAGTTTTAAACGAGGATTTGCTTCCTAATAAAACACTCATGCTCTTATTGACCTGAGAAGAGACCTCACCGAGAAGGATGCATATTTACATATAATAAATTTCACAAAGTGGCACATGATGACATGAGAATAGGGAAGAAGAAAAGTATAAAGTAAACTCTAAATGAAACATGTTTCACACTCCAGTTGAAGGCTATCTATTACCGGGAGAGATCTATTAACAAGTAAACAAAATCATTTGTTCAAGAAGATGACACATCTTATATTATGAATAAGAAAGAAGAGACAGGAAAAATTCATTAGAACCAATTTCATATAGAAAATTTTGATATTTTTATAAGTATGGAACTAAATCAGAGATATATTCAAAGGGTTGTAAAAGAGTTAGCCAAAAGAGAGCTATGTGATGTGTGCCCTTACCAGTAATTGCTCCCTGAGACTTTCTCTTGTATACTAAGATCCACACTCCCATAAGGACCACTATTAGTGCTGAAGCAAACAGAAGTACCAAGAAGAACTGCTTTTCTCCTTGTGTGTTGTCGTATTGGTCTTGTTTGACCCAAATTGCACAAAGAGTTACTGAACATTCCTAGAACCTCACATATATGTCGATCAAGGGAAATATTGGCTGCCTAGTCATCCCAACACATATACAATTTAGAGAACAACACTTCTAAAAGAGGCAAGGATTAGACTTTCAAAAAAAAAGAATTCATTTTTCATCTTCTTAAGCCACATATATAGTCCCTTCTAATCACGTGAACACCTTATGGTAGGGGAAAAGACAAAACTTATGCCATTATCAGATTGGGTTTGAAAGCAATTAATCTTTTGCTTATCGATTTCAAGAGCAATGCCCAACGAAAAAACTTACAATATGATCAATGACATTAGGACTAGGAACAGTTAACTTTAGAGAACTAGAGGGAGATGAGAATTATTATTGACAAGCATAATCAATGGAATTAGGAAATTATAGAATCGACTAACCTGATGATTGAAGCGTGAGGTCACTAAAAGCTAATTGGCGATAGAGATCGACAATGAATACTCACATGTGAAAGATAGAGATGGAGATGGAGAACCATAACTGCCGAGAGATCGAGATGGAGAACCAGAACTGCCGAGATGGATAAACTAGCGCCGGAGGATGCATGAAAAGATGAGTAATGGAAATCATGAAGTTGAAACAAAAATTGAAAATTTAGGGCTTCTCTCTTTTTATGTATTGTTAATTAGTTAGCCAAATAAAACAAAGTAGCGCCTAAAAGAAAAAATGTGGCACCTTGGATTACCGTTAAATGCATCGAAATTTTTTATTTCCTCCATGCCAACAGTATTTTTTTCCCAACAGGTATAATTATTTGTACTAAAAAATATTATAAAATTTTATAAAATCTCTAAAAAATGGTTAAAGTAAAAATATAATTCTTACATACTAGGAAATATTATTTTGGCATTGTCTTTATTTTTACCAACAAAACAAAAAAAATATATTGGGTTTGACATGGTATTCCCAATGAATCTAAACTTATTGGAAAATTATTGGCATTGATAATTATTCCCAACAATAATATTTTTGGTTTGTAATCTTCTGTTGGCATAGATCAATATTTTGGTAGTGTCTTATAGGCGATGAAGAAAATGATGAAAAATAGCTTGCTCTCTCTATTAGTATTTCTCCTATATACATATTATGCTAGATAACCTTCGATAAAACACAAAAATATTGGGTTATTTATGTACTTAATTCGCCATCTTGCACTAATATGGATCATCTATATGCGAGTAATGAGTAACCCGCATTGTGATAAAATTCTTTATGTTTACGTCGTGTTTTTTTAATTTTATTTTTTTGTGGTATAAAGTAGTAGTTTATCTTTTAATCAAGTATTTGGGTTATGTATTGATTTCTGCTAATATCTTGGGAATTTCTTATTTAGATAACATCATGGGATATTATTAGCTTGCCATTAGTTGGAGTAATATTCTTGTTGATACACTACCTTTTTTATGGAAGATATAATACTTTTATTTACATTGTTATTTATTTTTGGAACTTCTTATACTATTTGTAACATTATGGTTCACAAGAAAAAAAAGGTCATATAAGGATGGAATCAATAACGGAAATAACAATAGTTAACGATGAATTTTTAAAATCGGCGGCGGAGATGGCAGCGGAGATGATGTGTCGGTGTCGCTTGTCACTATGAACCCAACGGCAAAATTTCAAATTCCATCAATCGACTAGCGACGAAAATAACGACGGTCCACGGGGGCATGACGGAAGATGGAGACGCGCCAATTCAGCGATGTAAATCAGTCGCCTTCAGCGACGGATTTAGTGACAAAAATTCCGTCGCTATGGACAATAGACTCCAAATTCCATCGCTGAATTACATTTCCCAAAAAAATTTATAAGTAGACATTTCATCATCATTTTGTCTCTATTTTGAATGTTTTTAAAATACAATACTTATGTTTTCAGGTATCCCTTAGTATAGCACATTTAATTCCTTGCAGAAAACTACGAGGAGGATATTTAATCTGTTCAATACCAATGTTTTATTCGAAGCGTTTTCAACAATGTTCAAATCATAAACAAGCTAAATATCACATACAAACCAAAATAGTTTCCAAGTATACTTAGGAATAATTCCCAAACCACAAACTAACAATTCTCAAGTGACAAACCATAACAATTCCCAAACCAAACATTCTCAAGTCACAAGTTCACAATCAAAATAGTTTCCAAGAGAACGTAACAACAGTATCACCAAAAGGGGGGATAAGTAAGCAACTCAAGAATCAATCCCTGAGGGTAGCATTATCATATTCTTCATTCCCATCGTCACATTCATCATGTTGTGGATGATTAACAAAGTGGTTGAGATCCCGAGCCAGAAGCTTGTTGCATTTGGAAAAATGCTCGCATTCGCTGATTAATACTCATCATTTGTTGGCTCAGTTCCTCGCTACTTTAGTTGAGCATTTGGTTGGATTTCTCTAGGTGCTTATATTTTTTCCATAAGCATCCAGCAATTTTCAACTTGCGAAGTTAGCTCACCCCTAAGTTGGTTACCACACCCTTAAATCATTCAACTCCTCTTGCAATGGTATATAACCTATAACTGCTAAAAGCCATTTATGTGAAGTATACATAGTAATAATAACTAAACTTATCATAAGTTAACATTGTGTGAAACTTTAATATTGAAACTTTGCTAGCTCGTTGAGAGGGACTAAAATTAGAGGATTCCCTAATGTTAACAGCCTCATCCCCAATGCCGTAAATACGACCTTTTTTATTCATGTAGGCCTTCACCCACAACTCATTTGGATTCGGAAATGATTGAGATGGATTTTGGGAATTGTTATCCGAGGGCTCGTGAGAGTTGATGACATTTTGAAATTCTTGTTCAAATAATTCCTACGATAGCACAGCAATTGCAAAAAATCAAATATATTATATTTAATGAAATTATATGAATCCTGATTGAACCAGTAATTTAGATTGAACAACGAGAATAGCTTACACATATTTGTTGTGATTTCTTATCAACCCGAGGTCCATCTTTTTTGTCATGAAATTTGTGAGTGCAAGTGAATAGCTCAATAATTGTGGGATCCATTCCAAGTTGTTCCCTCTATGTGCAAAACAAATTTAGAAAACACTTGAAACACCATAGTCAAACAAATAATTAAAAAAGTTCTGAGAGGTAAAATTAGTTACCAAACACCTCTTATACTCATGCATAGGGATCAAGCCACATCTATGGAGAGATGGTCCAAGTTTGTGCAAATCACCAAGCTGATTTTTTTGATTTGTTCACAAATTTCTTGTACGCTTCATTTGTCTAATATTGTTTGAGTGCTTTGCAATGCTTCTCAGTGATCCATATGGGCTGCATGTTAAACTTTCTTGCTTTTCCAAGGAAGTCCCTCAAACATACATTGTCTCTATTTCCAAAATTTCTCCTGATTCAAGCATCATTGATAGGGTCCCAAGTGAATCGCTTCTACAATTTAGAAGACAAGAAACACATCAAAGAATGTCATAATACTGAATCTCCTACATATAAGTGTTGATGTTGCAGTCACTTTAGTTACCTTGAACTCTGCAAACCATAAATCTCAAACAAATTTGGGCACTTTACCTCGGCTAGGTCAAGCTTTATCATATTTGCTTTGAAAAATCAAAGAAATCCTAACAACAGCACCATTATTTAGGATAAACCTAAAGAAGACAGAACACATCAAATTAGTGCTACATGATGTAAAATAATTCAAGTTAGAAATAAGCAACTCTGTACGACTTACCCATTATCATCTGACACAATATATGTCTTTGTTCAAGTGCTTCGATGACTAGATCATGCTTCACTATTTCTAATTGTAATGTCTTGTTGGGACCGATTAGAGGTAGGTCACCAACGGTGTGAGCAGTATTAGGGGGTGGGATTTATAGTGTTGCCAATAGGGGTGCCGCTTAAAATGCTATATCCAAACTGTTGGCATACTAAAGTCTGGTTCGAGCAAGAGCCTATAGGAATTGTCCCAAATTAATTAGGGATTGGGATTGCTCCTGTAACACCAGGAATGTAAGCACTCATGGATGCTCCTAGGAAAATGTACCACGAGGCATTTGGGAGGAAGGTTGATCAATGTCAATAGGATGTTTCCTGGAGCTCCTACGCCTTTTTCCTCTACTCGGGTGGAGGACTTAACTCGACAAGGGTTAGGATCAATGCCTGAAATAGTTGACAAAAAATGCAAGTAAAAATAACGATTGTACATATAAATAGTTTATTTACATAATATAATAGGTAGAGAATTACAAGTTTCACATTTAACACATAATAGCAGTAAATTCATAACCAACTATTACAAAACTGTGTAATAAAATACATAACAATTTCTAACCATCTAATTGTCTGCATTATACTGATTCTTACGCTCATCGTCATCGTCATCATCGCCATATAAATGCCTAGCTACATGTAAATTCATCAAAAATTGACTTACTCTATTAAGAAATTCTTCTGTATAACCGTTATGATTAGGCAATAATCTATGATATATCCACCTACGATGTGAAGGGTCATTTATATTCTGCTAAGGCAACAATATTCACGAAAGTTATTGGATTAGTATAAATCTTAATTGATAAAATTATACTTAATGAAATTATTCAATTATATATTACATTTATTTTAATAACTAAATAAAACATTAACAATCCATAAAACTATATGTAACTACATGAACTTAAATATATATAACGTTAGAAACATGCATTATTTAAGATATATAATTGAATATACAAACATATATGCTAATTTACATGAAAGATTTTAAATATTCATATTCTACTGCTCGCATTTTCTTAAATTATGAACTTACATATGCACAATTTTATTTACCAAAAATTCTATAAATAATTACTCCTAATTACAAATAAAAATCAAATCACATTACCATAGAAGCTGCATTAGAGCATCAAGTTTATAACTAACAATCTAATTGAAATACATCATCTAGTATCAACAATTATTACTTTTAAAGCATGTCAATTTACAAATATTATTCACTTCAATTCCCACTAAGTTCACATTTGAAATGTAAGTTGTGATAATTTTATACATTTCCACTTTTAACCTCCATAGATATATTTCTACTCTTACAAATTTCATAAAACTAATAATACATTCAAACTTGAGCATTTTATTTCCACCAATATATCACATTTTAAGTAAAACTACCAAACCTAAGCCCTCAATTACATTGAGGAAGTAGTTGAAGTAAATTGGAGCAGTTACTTCACAAAAATTTCACAATTCAACATAAACATGGACTACATATGAAATTTCAACAATCTAAGACTAAAATTTTTAGGAACTTAAAGAGGTGAGAGAAAATTTACCCAAATAAGGTGAGTGGCAGTTGGTCAGCAATAGTAGGCGATAGGCAGACCATGGTAGCAGCACCCGGCGGCGGCGCAGGGAGGTGCGACGCAATGGTGGGGCTCTGGCGCTGGCTCTTGGTGTGCGTTTGAAAAGTCGAGTAAATGAGGAAGCAAGAACCAGATCTAGTTCTTTATTCGGGTTGGACGACGGGCAGAGGACGAAGTACTCATTGCCATTTTGAAATTTTTTTAATCATTGTTCCGCGACGGATATTCCGTCGCTAAACACTGAAAAAAATTAGATTTCAACTTAGCGACGGAATTTCCGTTGCCGACAACAAAAATTTGGCGACGAACACCGTATTCCGTCGCCAACTCTGACAAATTTTCCTCCTAGTTTGTCCATTGCTTTATCCACCACTGATTGTTACGGATCTAAATCCTGTCGTTATTTCGTGCTTTTTTAGTAGGGATTGTACTATTTGTCGTCATACAAGATTTTTGTTTTAAATTACTAGTCCAATGTATTTATTTACAGTTGTATACATTTTGAACCTAGTTGTACTATTTGATGTAACAATATGGCTGTTGAGCTTATTGTATATTATTTATTTGTTGTACTATTTTTAATTACGGAGCCAAAGTCACCATGAAAAATGTGTTCTATGATTTTTTTTTAAGTAGTGATTGGTTAGTAAAAAATAATTTTTCCAAAAAATGGGTTTTCAAAGTTCCATTGTTTGGCACAAATGATGAAAAATTATTTTCTAAGAAAAATGATTTTCATTTTGAGAAGAAATGAAACTGATTGTCTTCCTTGGGCTTTCTTGACAATATGGTTAGCTAGAATCTAATTGCAAAATATAACTTCAATAGTTTGGATCGAAACTTGACCATTCGATGAAAAAGTTTAAAATAAGCTCAAAGCCAAATTTTCAGCTAAATTTTCATTCATTTGATTAATATTTATCTCTGCCAAGACAATTTAGTCATCATTATTTTTCTTTTAAACAATTCAATTGATATTTTCTGCCACTAAAACCATTTCAACCGTGTATATTGAAACTTGATTATTAAATTGAAATTATTAAAATAGATCAAATTCATATTTTGAGAATGATATTCCTTTATTTGGTCAACGTTGTTCTCCGCCATGACAATTCAGTCGATATTTTTTGCCTTTTAAATAATTCAGTTGATATTATCTCCATAAAACAATTTTGTGGTTTGGATCTAAATTTGATCATTAGATTGAAAAAATTAAAATTACTAGATTTTGATCTAAACATGGCTTTATTTGGCCAATAGTTTTCTTCGCCACGATAATCAATTGCAATTTTCTGCCACTTAATTGTTTGCAAGTAACACAATTTTGACAATTCGAATCGAAACTTGATTGTCTAATAGAACTATTAAAACAAATACAAATATCAATTTTAAGCTCAACATCGCTTCATTTGGTTAGCATTTATCTTTGCTATGACAATTCAGTCGACTTTTTCGTTACTTAAACAATTCAGTTAACATTTTCTTTTTTCCATAGAAAATAATTTATTTTGCACCAAATGGAAAATATTGCATAAAAATCTATTTTCCTTGGAAAAGTACTTCCCATAGAAAATGATTTTCTAGAAAAATCATTTTTCACCTAATCAAGTACTACCTTAATGAAAGTTCTACAAAATATTTAAGTGTTTGTAATATATGCAAGGTCAGTGATACCCGCAAGAGGCAAAAAAAAAATATATTATTTGACCATATATATGGTGATTAAAGAAGGAAAATGATGGTGTATCTATGATGATTAAATGAGGAATCCATGTGAACATAACTTCCAAATTAAGAAGATTACTGCTCTATTGTCCCCCTCTCTATTTAGTGTCTATCTTATTTGAGCATATTTTGGAAATAGATTGGTCTCAATTTGTCAGATTATAATTTGCTTGCTTTAGGGCTTCGCCCCCTCTTTAATACCCCACCCCTCAAAAAAGGGGGGGGGGGGAAGGAAAATATTGCAAATCAAAGAAGAAAGCTCTTGTTAAGATCAATTTTAGTTGGAGAACATGCACTTCATTGATTGTCTAGATATCTACTTGCCAAGTCAAGCATAATGGCTAGCTAGTGTGGATTGCTATTTTAATTGAGCCTGGAGCTTATGAAATGAAGTGAGAGTAATACAAGAGTTACCACTGCAAATCACGAGCATGAAATTGTGTGAAGACGTGGTGATCGAGACATGAGTCTGCATTCGTATATCTATTGCGTCCACTCATACTTACTTTCCTTTGTATTGGATTGATGGTGATTATTCAGAGAATCAACCATTCAAATTGCACTCAAGGGTAACGTAGATGCTAAGACTCCTAGAACTAAAATGCAAGGTCAACTTGGACGTTGTACGATTATAAACCATATACTACATCAGCTGCAATAGCATCAACTGCATCAGCTCTCCTAACTACACCAGCTCAAAACTAACTACTTCAGTCAGCAATCCAGTTCGTTCACTTTGAGAGAATCAGTTACCGTTAGGCCTAGAAATTAGGGTTGTTATTTTTCTGTTATCCTTTTTCTTGTATTAAAGAGAGAGGAGGAATCTTTGTGTGTGTGTTGGTGTGTGTGTGTGGGTGTATATATATATATATATATATATATATATATATATATATATATATATATATATATATCTATGTCTGTATATATATATATATATATATATATATATATATATATATATATATATATACACACACACAACACACACACACACACACACACACACACACACACACACACACACATATATATATATATATATCTCTGAATGGGTTGAATGGGTTAATGGTATTTTAACAAGTGGTTAATTCCTATTGACTATCTTGCATTTATGTCAATACCATGTGATTATGCTTTATTTGACAATTTAACCATCATTGATTTTATTACTAATATTTAAGTATCAATATTAAATTATGATTTTTTATTCAATTGTTCTACCAGTTACAAATTCATCAATTGATTGGTTTGATATTCCAGTTGCCATAATTCATTATCCAAATTTGAAGAGACATCCCCCCTAGGCCAAATGACATTAAATATATGCCAAACATAAGTTAAAAAAATATATATCCTGTGCTAAAATTAAGTATAAAAGGTAGGAGAATAAAATTTATGTTGGATATTTTTTATAAAATAACAAAAAAGGAAAAAAAATGTGAAAAAGCTAGTATCAAACAGTATACACATATAATCATTGTGTGTTTAATTGTGACATATGTAAATACATTTATCATACATGATTTGGTGTACTTATATATCTTCTTTTTCTTTTGAGTAGAAGGGTCTTAAATAATGATGTTTATTTTCAAATATAATGAGATTATTAGACACTTATATTCATGAGATTTATTTTAGAAATATGTCCACAACGACCCCTAACTAAATTGTAGCATATGGGAATTGAGACCCAAACTTATTTTATCTTCAAAATGATCCTGTATCTTTTTAAAACTAACTACAAATTGACACAACGCTACACATATTAAATTACATACAATCCTTCGATTTCAAATTCCTTATCATATGATAAATGCATTTACATGCTTCAAAGATATATATACAATTATCATATATGTATGTTGTCTGACACTAACATCTTCAACCCTTTTTTTCCTCTTTTTGTTATTTTTTAAAAAAAATCATACAATATAAGAATTGTTCTTTTATCATCCTAAAAATAATGTCCGACTAATAACACAATTGTCAATCCAAGCAATATTTCAAAAATAAAATAATTTATGTAGATATTTTTTAGTATCAATTAGTCAAACATATTAGTGCTTCTAATTAAAATAAATGTTAAAATCACACTCTTTGAAGAAAAATAATGTGATCATAAAATTTCCACACATGTCTGTACGAAGTACGGGATGCACACTAGTATAATATAAAACTGAATGGGTTGAATGGGATGGTGGTGTTTTGACAGGTGGCAAGTTCCTATTGGTTGTCTCCTACTAATTGTATTTTTTTATCATTCCTATTAATTGTTTTACATTTACATCAATACCATATAATTTTTATCTTTATTCAATTAATTTAATACTTATAAATTTAACAAAATGATGTCACTAAATATTAACTTAAATTAATTAATAATGGTT
>JAKOGI010004093.1:30000-34031 GCA_029747015.1 Carnegiea gigantea
CAAAGCCCAAGAGCTCATTCCAATTTTGTGAGATGTGGACTAAAGAACAGAGTTTCAAGGATATTGTCAAACAAGACTTGACACAGAGGACAAGGGGATATTATCTGAAGGCACTACAACACATTCTTACTGCTTTAAAGCATCCCCTCAAGAAGCTAAATAGGAACAAATTTGCAGACATTTACCAGCAGCAAACAGCAGCCAGAAATGAACTCCTGCAAATACAGGCTCAACTACAACATGACCCTGTCAACCCAGAACTTCTCCATAAAGAGGTGAGTTGTAGAGCAAAGTATGTTTCTATCAATCACTCTGCCATGTTGCTAATTAAGCAACAAAGCAAAACTGAATGGATCAGCTTTGGGGATGAATGTACAAGAGTGTTTATAGCCAAAATGAAACAAAGAAAAGCATGGACAAGCATATACCATATCAGGGATCAGCATGATTAGAGAGTGGAAGGGTTTGAGGCAGTTTCTAAAGTCATGACCGATTATTACAAAACATTACTGGGGGAAAAGAATCTTTACAGGACATATGTTGACACTCAAGTGGTTAACTTGGGGGATTGCCTAAGTCTGGAACAACAAATGCATTTATGCCTGCCTTTCTCTGACTCAGATATAAAGAGGGTGCTTTTTTCTATCCCATCTCACAAATCACCTGGCCTACATGGCTATAATAGTGGGTTTTACAAGGCTTGTTGGGATGACATTGGTCCTCTGGTATGTTCAGCAATTAGGGAGTTCTTTTCGAGGGGGCACCTTCCTAAGTTCTATGGACAAACAAAGTTAGTGCTGCTACCTAAAATATCAAATCCAGAAAGAGCAAAGGACTTCAGACCAATCTCTTGTTGTAATGTCATTTATAAATGTATAACAAAACTGATATGCGTTAGATTGAAGGAAGTCTTGCCTCACATTATTGATGTAGGACAAGGGGCTTTTGTCAAGGGGAGAGAGTTGCTATTTAATGTACTGCTTTATCAAGACTTGGCAAGAGGATACCAAGAAAACACACCCCCCAGCTGCATCCTCAAGGTTGACTTGCATAAGGCATTTGATTTAGTTCATTGGGAATTCCTTACAGAGCTCCTAAAAGCACTTAGATTTCCCCCTCTTTTCATATAATGGATAATGAATGTATTGCACCTGTCCAATTTGCTATACATATAAATAGACAGCAAGGGGATTTCTTCAAGGGTAGGAGAGGGTTCAAACAGGGGGATCCCCTTTCCCCAATGTTGTTTGTAATAACTATGGAGTATCTCTCAAGATTGTTTAGGAAGGCCAGCATGCAACCAGATTTTGAATTCTACCCACACTGCAAAAAACTAGGCCTGTGTAACAGCCCACGACTATCTACCATCGAGGTATTGTCCGCTTTGGGGCTGCACAGCTCACACCAGGGCACGCTCACCCTGAGTCCAGTGCACCCCTCACAGTTTTGTCCTCAAAAGGCGCCTCGATGGGTTGAGGTTTCCCCACGCTTATAAGGCGTGGTTCGTTCTCCTCAACTGCCGATGTAGGATACCTTCATCCTGGATGAAGGTATCCCACATCGGGAGTTGAGGAGAACGAACCACGCCTTATAAGCGTGGGGAAACCTCAACCCATCGAGGTGCCGTAAGAGGACAAAACCGTGAGGAGGTATCCCACATCGGGAGTTGAGGAGAACGAACCACGCCTTATAAGCGTGGGGAAACCTCAACCCATCGAGGTGCCGTAAGAGGACAAAACCGTGAGGGTAGGGATTGTGGTAGCGTCCCGCCTGCCCAAAGCGGACAATACCTCGATGGCGGGTGGTCGTGGGCTGTTACAGTGGTATCAGAGCCATGGACCCGACCCGATGTGCCAGCAAGGACGCTGGGCCCCTGAGAGGGGGATGGATGAAGGTATCCCACATTGAGAGTTGAGGAGAACCAGCCACGCCTTATAAGCATGGGGAAACCTCAACCCATCGAGGTGCCTTTTGAGGACAAAACCGTGAGGGGTGCACTGGACTCAGGGTGAGCGTGCCCTGGTGTGAGCTGTGTAGCCCCAAAGCGGACAATACCTTGATGGCGGGTAGTCGTGGGCTGTTACAGCCTGACACATCTTATGTTTGTCGATGACTTGATAATCTTCTGCAAAGCAAATCCATCAGCATTGAAGCTCCTCATGGATGCTTTCCATGAGTTCACACTAAGCTCTAGGCTAACTGTAAATTTGGAAAAGTCCAATATGGTTTTTAGAGGGGAATGCACTCACTTACAGCAAGAATGCCTGAATATTACTGGATTTATAGAAGGACATCTTCCTTTCAGGTATCTGGGGGTGCCTATAACAGCTAGTGGGCTTACCAAAGCTGAATGCAGCATGTTAGCAGAGAAGATTACAGTAAGAATTCAAGTGTGGGTGACCAGACACATCTTATATGCTGGAAGACTGGTTTTGGTTAATACAGTTCTGTTTGGTATGTTTTGCTTTTGGGCACAAATATTTATCCTACCACAAGAAGTGTTGAATCAAGTTATGAAGATGTGTAGAGATTTCCTATGGGGAGGGAATGACAAGTATCAAAGAGCTCCATACGTTGCATGGGACAAGCTATGTACTCCTAAGAAGCAAGGTGGGTTGGGGATTAAAAACCTACAAAAATGGAACATAGCCTGTATTGCTAAACTGGTCTGGGCCATAGCTCAGAAAAAAGACAACCTATGGGTTAAGTGGGTGCATGGAAGATACCTTAAAGGGAAAAACTAGTAGGAATATACCCCCAAGAGTGACACTAGCTGGTACTGGAAGAAACTGCAACAGGTCAAAAACAGATTTGAGGGCTATCCTAGGAAGGACTACAAAGTTACAGAAGGGTATAATTGGCTGATATAGGGAATTGAGAAACCCAAACAGGTCAATCTGGTTTGGACCAGAACATGTATACCAAGGCACTCATTTACAATGTGGCTGTTTATGCAGAGCAGATTACCAGTATTGCAGAGAATAGGCAGATACACAGCCACACCATCAACTGATTGTCCCATGTGCAAACAAAGCCCTGAAACACACGAGCACCTATTTTTTAAATGCACATACGCAAGGGACATATGGACTAAGTTATGTATAGAATGCGGCCTTCAGCTGCAGCTAGAAGGGAGGGAAGCATTCATCACATCGATGTATAAAATGAGGAAGACAAGGAAGATGAGAAGCCGAATTCATGCTCTGGTCAGTGCAGTCATATACCAGATATGACTTGCAAGAAACAGACAATGTTTTAAAAATATTACTTACCCAGCTTAGGAGGTTTTAAAAGAGATCAGAAGACAAATCACACACACAGTACTACAATTACACTAGTATAGGAGGAAATATAATGCATGCATAGACTTTTACTGCAAAGATGAAAACATTTACTACAGGATAGGGGCACAGAGTGGGGGTGTATACAGTTAAGTTTTGGTTAATGAAGCCTATTCTTTTGCGCCAAAAAAAAATGTATATACATACATATTATATATATATATATATATATATATATATAATTATATATATATATATATTTGCATATATGCATAAATATAACATAAACATATATATATATATATATATATATGCATATCATGTATATGTATCTGTCTATATTATATATATATATATATATATATTATATATATATATATATATATATCATAATATATATATATATTATATATATATATATATAATATAATATATATATATGGATATATACGAATGTATATACATATATAAATGTATACACGAATGTGTGCGCATATATATATATATATGTATATGTGCATATAGATATATATATACATGTGTGTGTATATACATATATATATATATATGTATATATATGTATATCTACGTACATATAAATATATATATATATATATATATATATGTATATATATATATATATATATATATATGTATACACAAACACACCACGCACATACACATATATATAATATACTATATATATATAATATATATATATATATATATATATATATACCATATATATAC
>JAKOGI010004094.1:0-34016 GCA_029747015.1 Carnegiea gigantea
ATATATGTATATATATATATATATATACTCACCCAGGTATATGTATATATATAAAATATATATTTTGTGTATGTATATGTATGTAAATATATATAATATATATATACATATATATATATATATATATTTATATACATAAATATTTATATATGTATACTATATATTATATTATATTTTATATATATATATATATTATGTATGTACATAATGTACATGTATATATATATATATGTATATATATGTATGTATGCGTGTGTATAAATAGATATATATATATATATATATATATATATATAATATATATATATATATATATATATATATATATATATATATGTATATATATGTATGTATATAATTGTGTGTATGTGTGTGTGTGTGTGTGTGTGTGTGTGTGTGTGTGTATATATGTATGTATGTATGGTATGTATTGTATGTTCGTATATATATATATTACATATATATATATATATATATAGATATATATATATATATATATATATATATATATATATATTGATGTATGTATATGTATATATTATGTACATAATATATTATATTATAGTAGATATATTTATAATTTTATATATATCTATATATATATATCATATATATATATGTCATAAGATGTATATATCATATATATATATATATATATATCTAATATATATATATATATATATAATATATATATGTGTGTGTGTGTGTGTGTGTGTGTGTGTGTGTGTGTGTATTACATTCCTAGGTGGTCGGAATGAGGGCCTAGCTGTGGGATTAATGTAGGGAAACGGAGTTGCAAATTGTTTTTGTACAAAGTATAATTTTAAAATGATGATCAAAACGAAATTGGAGTTAATAGAATTGAAATAAACAAATCAAATGAATAAAAACTTACTTTTATTTGAATGAATAAAAACTTGGTATAAGGAAGCACTTGGTAATGGAGTGCAAGGGAGATGGAGAAAGCTTTGTGGGAGTTTGAGGGGACAGTGGATTACCGGTGTTAGAGTGTAAATTTGCCGTGTAAATGCCTGCCTAATACAATGCTAAGGAGTACTTATTTATAGAATGCAATGTAAAATTAATTGTTAACATGTGAATGGCAAAGATTGAATGATAAAAATGGAATCTTGTTTTTGATAACTGCTACCGACAATCTTGAATTATTGAGGCGTCTATTTGAACTTAGATTGAAACCACGTCAAAAGTGAAATGATATTGAGTAATAATGGACTGTGGACTGTTCTTGAATTATTGTTTTGATGAGCTAGCTTAACTAGTGACGTTGCATAAATCTTGATGATGAGTGATAGTCTTGCATAATGGCTTGTCTTGATGAATCATCCCCTTTGATGTTGACATGTTGAAGAATCATAATGAAACTGATGAGTCATAATGAATTATAATGGTAGTTGGTTTGATTGCTGGACATTCCTCTAGGGGCTTTTGAATGGATTGGTGGTGGAAATGATGAAAACCTGCAAAACACGTTAGTAATAAAGCTTTTTTTTGGATAAACATTATGACTAGTTAATCTACTCAGAATTCATATGGATCTTGAGCATAGGGGCCACCAAATGGGTCATAACTCAAATGAACTGAGGATGAGGAATAATCTGGTGAACTGGCTTTGGAGATTAATAACAACTGGTTTTGTTTTTTGAGTAATTTAATCTCCTTTTTGAGTAACTGGAGCTCGTTAAGCTCATTTGAGGTGGTAGCTTTGCCTTTATTTTGGAACTGCCTTCTTCTTTGTTTTGAGGAGCTGTCGGTGTTGGTAGAATAACTTGCTGCATTGTCTGCAAAATCTTTACTTGGACAACATCTAAGGAGCAAAATTTATCAATTGAAAATTTTTCCCACCATTTGAGTGTGTATTCGCGGACGAGAGATAATGATGCTGGTAGTGGATAATATTGCATAATATTGAAAGACCAACAAAAAATCCATGAAGTACCAAATTTCTTGTGTAATAGGATTTCTGTGAGATATGGAGAATTTGAGGTGAATTTGAAATAAAATTATGATGATTTTTTGACTTCTTATGGCCATATGTTTTGAAGATTACTATAGACAGTCCACCACTCATAAAACCAATGGAAATGTGAATTCAGCTCTTATATCAAAATTGATGCATCAGGAATGATTGAAAGGACGGTAGAGAAATGTTTCATACCAAGCATTTTGATAATCAATGTAGTGATAGCCTGAAGGGTTGAATGGAATAGAAAAGGACTTGGGGGTATATGTAGTAGACCAGTCTTTTCCTGTAAGAACTTTGAGGATTCAGCATTTGGAATATGCTATAAAATTTTGATTATGTTTGTCTAGAATATATTCAATTTCTATAAATTTTGAGTCAACAAGGATAAGTTCATAAAACTGTCGAGTTTTTAAAGGGGAGTCTGGAATATAGTAGCAATTTGACAGGAAAGTAGCTTTGACAAATTTATTGAGTTCAAGAAGAGATTGAGGCTCCCTATTTTTGGTATAAGCAACATGATCTCGTATTTGTTTGCTGAAATATTTGGACAAGTCTAGAGAAGATGTTTGAGTGGAAGATGAAGGTTGTTTAGTTGAGGCTCGAGCATAGGTTAATGAAGGAAAATCTTGAGAAGGTAGGGCTTAGAACTGGTTGGTAATAGGGATTGAATATTGAGGATTGGGTTTGAGTATTAACTTTTATGGCATATTGCTGAAGAGTTTGAATCTTTCTTTCTTTCCCATTATCTTGGTTCATGTTGATGGCTGAAAATAAAATGTAGTTGTTGTCAGAAAAGGTAAAACTTATAGTGAAGATGTTATGAAAGAATTTTGTAAAACTTTTGCTAAAATAATTTTTGAAAATATTTTACCCCGCATTGAATAGGTTTAGGTTATATGATTTGATATTTGGCTATGCATGCATTGAGTGTTCTAAGATTAGTTTTCCAGTATTCTATATTTTTTTTCCAAATCATGCCATTGGCATATTAATTGATAATGCTCATTTAACAATTTTATATAAAATTCACTGAAATCTGGAGTTGAAATTGATGTAATATGATTGCTTAAGATAATGCTTATTGTAAATTTGTAATAGCTCGACCCTGAATCATATTTATTTGTTTAATTAAACCATTTTATTAATTTTTTATATTTATTTATCTCATTTAATCATCCTGGTTGGGAGAATTCATTTCGGGCCCCCACTTTGCAATTCGAGTTTCATTTACATAACAATTTCGGGTGAATCGATATTAGGCTCCAGTAAATATGATTCAGTGATAAATTATCTTTCATAATGTTAGCGAGATTTAATTTTTAACCATGCAAAATTTGGGCCCAAATTTATTTAGTTTGGCCCAATTTATTTGGGCCCGGATTTCGGCCCGATTCATTTTGGGCTCAAATTATGGCCCAAAAAGTTTGGCATAATTGAATTAAGTTAATTACCATAATTTGCACTAAATTTTGATTAGAAAAAAGCTACTTTATAGGAGGTTAAAAGCCAGCCAAGTGATTTTGGTTCATTTCTAACCAAGCAAAACACACACGCACGTCTCTCTTCTTTCTCTCTCTTTTTCAAGCTCAAGCAAGCAAACCTAACTTTGTCTCTTTGGATCTTTTTTATTTTGATTTTTTTTTATGTGATTTTGGTTTGGATCATGTTTTTTGGATGGAAATAAGAGTTATTTTGATGTCTCTAATTGTTGATTAAGTTTGGAGCATGCTAAGGTTTAGGGTTATTAATAATCATGCAAGCTTAAGATCGGAAGTATGTTTTTCTTGGATTGTTTGTGTTTGATTTGGTGGTTTTAGTCTCTAATAATGTTTCTGGTGATTTTGGATGAGATGAAGAGGAAGTAAGTTGGTTATAAGCTAGGGTTTTGGCAAGTAATGCATGGTTTAAAATATTTTGGCATTAAGCATGTTGTTTGATTATATTTTGTTGCAAAATGAATCTTTAATGTGTTCTTTGACTTGAAAAAAATGATTTGATGTGATTTTTGCATAAAGGGCTTAATTATGAAATTTTTCCCAATTGATTTAAAAGTGGTTCATTTGCTCATTTATGCAAGCAAAGGTGATTATCGGTGTTTTTGGAGTGATTTTGTAAAGAGGGGAATTGAAGGACATATGTAAAGATCATTATGGAGTATTTTGAGGTAAAATGATTATATAGGATGATGAGAAGAACCAAGTATGGTTTACTAATCTTAAGGACTAATTTCAGAGGGAAATTATGTGGAAAACAAGGGGTGAAAGCATGGACAGTAGGCTGTGGACAGAGTGAAAATAGGGGTCTGTTTACGAGCAAACTGGTACTATTTAGGTACTCAAAAAATTGTGATTTTTGTTGGGTAGATAGATCAATGAGTTATCTTTTAAATACCTTTTTAATCACCTCATTTCGAGATCTATGGAAAAAGTTATGGCTATTTTTCTAAGACTACTTAGGACAGACCCGAGCCATGTACAATTATGATTAAGCCCAATTTTAAGAATCATGTTGTGGTAGTTGGGTTTTATACTGTAAATGAAAGTGTTGCGATACTTCGCGATCTTTCCATATTTGGGTTTTATAACTCAATTGGAGGTTGGGGCTTGAAGTTATGAATTCCCTAATGTGGACCTTGAATCGGTAACAACTTTGATTGTACTTAGAAGCTTATTTGGATTGGAAAACTAAGCCGTATGGTATGTGCAATGAAATTAAAGAAGTGGGGAGATTAATAACTCAAGATCAGTATTTGTTGATCGAAACTAGTGTGTTCAAAGTTATTCTAAACCTACTACTATTTTAATTGCCCTCAAACCTTTGTTAGCCATCTCAGAAATATCAAAAATCCGTGATCAATTATAACCATCAAAGTCTTTCTTTTATGATCTCGATTATTCTACCTTGATTAGTTTTGCTCCAACATTATTTCACTTTGAGTTAAATTATCCTACTTCATTTAGTTTTCAAATCATATTGGTAGAACTTATCTTCTATTGAATCATTTGAGTTATGGATGCCTTTTAATCAATTTCTGTTACAATCACAAATTATGAAAGTCAACGTTGTTTACTAATTATATATACCTATAATTATATTTCTTAAATAGAAATCGGGGCCTAGTCTATCGTTTCCTATTGTGCATAGGTATTATCAAGCGAGATTGCATTTTAATGACTTCAGGTACGTTCATTGCTTGTATCTTTAGAAATCAACATGTATTTATCAAAATTATAATGTTTTGGTAAGTACATCAATGAATCCGTTTAGTCAGTGATTTGTCACATAATTAGTGACCCCATCAGTTATCAGTAATAGGACATTGCTTTTCAGTTACCCGCGCGGCTTCAGTCAGGTCCCTCGATGGGCTTGGCAGGTGTACACCTATCCAAAGATCGTAATGGTATCAAGGGGTTTACTATCAGATAATAACTAGCAATTGCAGTTTACATTCACCTCATTCACTGTTTTGACTTAAAATGAATTGTAAAGCGGGCACCCAACCAATTTATGCACTAATCATTTAACAATACAGGAATGCATGTACTGAGTTTCGGCTCACAGTTTGAAATATTAACAATATGAACTGGTAAGAGCATATTTAGTCTTGTTTGATTGAAGTTAATATGTACATGTCCTGAAGAATCTTATCCTATAAAGGAGGGCAAGGAAGGGAAGCAGCCAACTATCACAGAGATCTTCAAGGCTACACGAAAAGCAAAAAACTAGAAATTTAGAAGGCCAAGATGCAGAAAAATATGTATAAGCTCTTTAACTTGGCCTATAGAATGGGTAGTGTCTATTGTTCTTACTTTAACTAGGGTTACGATATTGTTTTTCATTTTACAAAATAGGAGGAGATTATTTCTACAACAAACATCCTGAGTTCTCCCAATTTGAGCTAATTGAGAAATGTTTTGGGCCTCAAGATCATGATCATGTCGCTTGCTTTGGCCATGAAGTGACACCTAAAGATGTTCGGGGACCGCAACCGAGTAAAGTTGACCTAATGGCAGAAATTCAGGAAAAGAATCAGCAAATTAACTTATTAACTGGTCATGTGGATGCTTTAGAGTCAAACCATCAAAAGAAAATTGAGGAGAGGAAAACTGCTTATGAGGTGCAAATGGCTGAAATAAAAGAACCTCATCAGCAGGATATGGCTAAAATAGAAGATGCTCATTACAAGGACATGGCTACTATAGGTGATAAACTTGAATTACTTACCAAATTAGTTCTTCACCAAAGGTCTCGTGAGATGCACTTGTCAGGTATGTACCATGGGCTTGTTTTTCTCTTTTTTAGGTTAGTTTTCTTAATTACTTTCTGCTTCTTTTTGCTTTAACACCCCATTCTGATCTTCTCTACAGTCTTATTATTTTTCTTTTGTCATCCTCTTCTCCTCCACACTCAATTTTCCCTTTTTCAATTTAATAGGAGCCTTGCTATTGTACACATGAATGCAGGCCCTATCTTTGTTGTGTTTGGCAGTATTTGGAAAAACAAAAGTATGGTATCATTGTGATTTCTGTGTATATGTCGTTCAACTATTTCTGATTGTTTCACTTGGGTTGAGCATTTGATCTTCGTGGATGTTTCACTTGGTTTAAGGATGGTATTACTGTTAATCATAGTTGCCTCTTTGATTGTTGATGTAATTTACCTTAAAGTCAATGCAACATAGTCCATGAAGCTTCTTTAATTATTGATGTAGTTGGTATTACTATTTTAGTGTTATTTAGCCTTCTTATATTGTAATTTTGGTGTTATTGAGTTGGTGTTATTTAGCCTTCTTATGCTGAAATCAGGTGGGCTTCTTTGATTGTTGATGTAATTTACCTTGAAACATGGAGTAGTTATTTGGTCGTTCTGGGTTCTAAATGTCCTTTTTAATTGTTATTTAGTTGGTAAGTATTTACATGATATCTGCTATGTTGTAGCAGCCAATGCAACATGGTTCATGAACCATAGTGTTGCTAAAAGTGTTAGGGTGATTTTATTGAGGAATCATAGTTTAAATATTTTATAATCTTGAAAATGACAATTCCTCTAGAGCTTCATTGAATTTGGCAGTGGGGTAGTGCTTACCTTGCCTTGATTTTTCCTGCCTCAATGAGTAACTGATGCCATCAAACAAATGACTCCATAATTTTTGGGGGGGATTTATAAACTGAATAGTGCTAGCTATTGGAGAACTTTAGGTGGCTTCTTATATCCAACTTGTTTCTGAAAGCAAAAAAGATAGCTCTAGCATGTTCTGCTGCATTTCCCACAAGTGGAAGTAAGATTATGCTGATGAAACTCACAGATAATCCCCAAGAATCAGATGCAGCCTGCCACCAAAATTTACCACCTTTAAGTACCTTGCATTGTAAAGAGTATGTAAAAGAATGCACCAAATTCTTCATTCTTGTGCATAAGTTACCTCCATTGTGCCAACCACGTACTCTAATAGTAGTGCTACCAGAGCTGCCATATCGGCCAACCAAGCAAATGCGCTCCAGAAGCCAATGGCAGCTTCTTCTAAAGTGGCATCATCATTATCCGAATCCTACCCCATTTATAAGTTTTATCATAAGATGTGGAAGCCTACTGATAGTCTTATTGTCTTATAGAAGTATATCCTACAGGCAGCTAGTATACAAGCTCATCAATGTTTAAAAAAAGTCCCAAAAAATGTTAGTTGAAAAGATGCTGTGCATATTACATAATGGTTCAAAAGTACCTCTTGAGCCTCGAAGAGCTGCCCGTGAGTTTAGAGATGGAAGATAAGGTAAGCAAAGTATGCAACGAGCATAGCATATAGTTTGTTGTTATAATACAAAGGTTGCTGGTGCATATGAAGTAGCTTTGAGGAATGTGGTGGTGGCATTGAAGATTGTGATGAATGTCATATAGTCTTCGTTTTGAAATGGGGATAAGGAACCCTTTGGGGGGGTTTTGAAAATGAATTACTCCCATAAATTCTTCAATGCACCCCTGCTCAGTTATCATAATTCTGCATATATTTAGGCATAAGTGTGTTCCCCTTCTGTGTTCAATTTCCTCTTGGGATTGGCTGCCTCCGCCAATGGAACCCAAACTGGATTCCACATTAGTAGAAATTATTGTTTATTATCGTACTTCGATTCATCCAAGGGCTGGAGAACTGCTGACTTCACCCTCAGTCTGGCTGAACATAATGTTAGGAAAATTCAAACTATACATTCTTTTGTAGCCAGTTACAAGCCTGCAATTGTCAGTGTCCATACATTTAGTTACTTACCTCCCCAGCTCTTTCGTTTGCATCATTACTTCAGTTTTAGAGGATGTCAGGATTTTGGAGGTTCAGGAGTTCAGGTTTGGATTTTGGAGCTTCATTGAATCTAAATGTCCCTATCTACTGTCACGTGCCTTTGATACTTAAGCAAGTGCCTGAGTAACTTGAATGTCCATGCACTTCAGGAGTTCGGGTCTAGAATGAAAGCTTTAGTTGTGGTTGTTTAATTTATTGAAATGTCATATTGTTTCTATGGTTCCTCGAAATAACTTTTTTCTTAGTGATATATGACCATACGATTTAGATGGTAACCATATACTATCAAATACTTGGATCTATTCTAATTCAGGAGTGATTTTGACAGGCAAGGTATGGGATACTCATAACATCAAATAGCACTCTGTGACATTGTTTTTGGGTAAGTGTTGTAAGCAACTTCTCTCTATTGCCACCTTGAGCAATTAGAAACTTATGTTCTGATGTATTTCAATTCCATATTATCTTTAATGATCGAAAGCATTCACCACATTAAGTAGTCTATATTCTGGAAGATATGGATAATATAAGTTAAAACTGATATTGGCTTCGCTTATACTTGTTTATTGTAGGTAGCAAGTTTGGAAGATTAAGTAGGGCGGTTCATTAGTTTTTTGGAAAATGCATATAATTTTGAGAGAAGCTTCTTATGCAATACAACCTTTGTGGTCTTGTATAAAAACTAATCAGTTTAGAAGTTTCCTGCCACATGCAATTGAGCTTTTGGGTTTTATATAGCAGCTGATGATAAGTTTATAGGCTAATATATACTTTATAGCCTCATATATATGCATTGGAACTTTTGGGGTTTGTATTGAAACCAATCATTCTATATATAGCTAATTATATGATCTCCTAGTATTCGCTAGCTATTTTCTTATGCCTCTTACTTGCTAGTTAATTTTATGCTTTTGTACAATTTTTTCATTTGAGGAATAAGCTAGATATGTATTGAAACCTTTAGAGGAATATCTATACTATTCTGAGCATTGATTCATGAAATATAATATCATAAGGTCTGCACAAACACATTCTTAACAATTTTGAATCAATAGTTTATTACGACGGGAGAAGTAGTTGTATGTGCATTTCTTATTTACGATAGGAACAATGGTCTATCATAAAAATTTTCACTACTTAAAATGTGAGGCAAGGCCCATCATAAAAAGATGTCATATCTTTTACGACAGGGTTGTCGCAAAAGATCATTTGCGTCGGCAACATCTACGATAGGATAATTTCCTGTTGTAAAAAGCTTTAGTGACAGGATTCGAAGTCATTTACGGCAGTTTTTTCCTTTCGTAAATGACCACTTTTCTTGTAGTGTGTTTTGTTTTAGGCAAGCGCTCAGTGAAAATTGCCCTCATGCTAGCAAGTTAGCTAAAAAGCATGATAGCGAGTCAGCCAAAGAGAATAAGTAAGCAATGGAAACTTGGATGAATCAACAGTGATATAGACCACACATACTTTGGAGCCGCATTTTGTAATCTTCAGTATATGGAGGTGTAAGCTCTGTGGTGAATTGCTTTAATGTAGTGTATAAACCTTATGTTGGTTAATTAGTGAATGCATATGGTTGAAGTTATACCTAACTATGTTATCTCACTACACTTATAGCAAGCCTTGTCCTTTTGGGACGGCGATGACACCCGAATCATTGGGTTTATCAGTTGTAATTGAGGGAATCAGAATAGTAATTACAAACAGTGAAACATGCTTAATTAGGGGGCATTACAGTTTTGGTATCAGAGCCAAGTTGATTTCTTCGATGGGATATGGAGTATGGAGAGTAGAGATTGGAGGGTGAGAAGGTTGTTTAGTGAAGATTATTAATATATCATTAGAGATTTATGATAATAGAGATTTATGACAGTAGAAATACCTCTTTATGTCTCCCATGTTTTTCACTTATATTCCTCCTTGTTGGATGGATCCATATGCAATGAATATGAACTCAGGTACTTCTGTGGCCATTCGCATCTCTTTACTACTTGCTAGCATGGTAATCCACTTGTATGACCTCTATTATGAGTTTCCTAGCCACAAATGTGGTCCATACCTCTATAGGCAGTTGTGATCAGTACCTAAAGTTGCCCCTTGGAGTTCATTATTAATGTTATAGAGTTCATAGCCCTAATGGGCACATTTTAATAAGGTTTATCTAGATCATGATATCTATAGGGAATCCTCCAGGATATATGAGCATACTTAACATTAGGGTATCATACAGTGTAAGAGATGAACCGTTGTGTACAATCTTAGTTTGACTGTTCCAGTATTAGATGATGTGTACCTTCCCCGAACAAAGGAAGGGTTTGATGAGGGCCACATCAGGACAGGGAGTTATGTGAACTAGACTTTACCATAGTGAATATGTATAAGCACTTAGGCATGGGTTATCAAGCTAATAAGAGTGGGAGACTTCATGTTATTGCATTTTAGCAAGCATATCAATGATTACATGAAACCAATGTAGAGAGCATAGCAACATTACCAGGAAATAAGGTGGTAAGTAAGTGAGATACTAAGGTGGTGGAATTATTCCAGTATTAAGAGCAATGGAAGTAATTTCTAAATCTTAACAAGAGTTTTCATAGGGGTATGTAGGATGTAAGGAAAAGGACCTGAAGAAGTGATATGTATGTACACCTGTTACGTTCACTTTGCTAGTATGCACATCATACTCTTAAGGGATTTTTAGAGATGTAGTACGTACTTTAGTTGTGAGTTATTCAATGACTTCGCATTGGGTGAGGTAGAGAATCGGATAAGTATGGCAGGCCATATCTTTTATTACTTATATCTTGTATCCTTAACCATGTTCACTTGCCAGCTTTTGCTATATCATTCTCCATAAGGGATAGTGATATAGAGACCATTTATAGAGAACATAGGATTAGATTGCTTAGAAAGGTGCCAGTTTAGCTCAACTCATGATGTGGCAGCAGAGTTGCAAAGCGAGTGGATCACATAAGGTTCTAGTTTATCCCAACACTTGGGTAACTTTTCTTATAAGCAATTCAAACCCAAACAATCATGATCATTTACCTCGCTGGTTATATGATAGAGCCTATAATGATCCCTAGTGTGCATGCCTGTGTAATTTGCAATTCTCCCGAGAATATTTGATCCTCTCTGCTTATAGTTCAGTTATTGCTGTGTTCATATTTCACTGTTGCATGCTCTAACCCTTTGTTCCTATTCACTTATTGTTTGTAAAGCCTCCTGTCTCATGACCTCAATAGAGTTCAATAGAGCTAAATATTTAAGGGTCATTGTGAGCTATAAGGTGTTTATGAGCTATGCTGGACCAGTTGAATGAGCCATTGGTTATAAGTTAATATGTATGGGTGCATGTTTTCATTTATTTAGGAGTTGAATTATATGTTCATTTCTCTCATTTGTTCAAACCTTGTAACTGTGTACTCTGTGTGTAGACCGTTAAGTTTTGAACTCCGACGTGTGACCGTTGAGCTATTGAAATATTTCTTTCCATTTCAAATATCTACTGTAAGGCTTAAAGCCTGGATTTGGTCAGTTGTAGGTAGAACTCTGTTCGTGTTGTCTCAGGATTTAAGGGTTTCATTGAGGCACATTAGCATATTTGATGTCGAATATAGTGATGTTTAAAACCCAATGTGGGGATGCCTTTTGCACCTTCCTAAGAGATTATTACACCGTCAAGGTACATGTACCCCTCCAGATAGGGAAAATGCCTTGTGGAGCTATATCTTTTGGTTGAATCAATGTGTGGTGTACATTACAATGACTTCTTATGTCTGTTAATGACAGTTTAGTAGCTTATAGTATGTTGCTCAATATTATATGGGTTATATTTAGTGTGATAAGTCGTTATGCAAAGGGAACATATGTTTTTGTCACTGAGCCCTTACTTTGGCAATGCTCCTATTACATCTAGTCATTGACTTACCTTTGTCCTATCCCTTAGATTGTTCAGGGTATCATTTCGTGCCTCATAGCACTCACTTGTTCTATAGTAGTTCTTTGTCTAGACCATTTGCTTTAAGGGCCTCATCTAACATCTAAACCATACCAAGTATCACTTATCTTTTGCAAGAATGCTTTTTCATATAGTATTTCTTATAACGGTTGTTTACTTTACTGAAAGATCTGTTCTATCTAGTATTGCTCAATTTCTCTCTCCATTCTAAGCCCCAAAAAGGGACGTACTTTTTTTTTCTAGCATGACCTCTCATGTTCTTGCAAACTCATTGTTAAGTTTGGAATACGGTTTTTTGTTCACTTCTAAATGGTTATCAATATTCTGATACTATTGACTGTTATCATCTTTTATTCGTTCTCCTGGCAGCATACTCACACATGTATCTTATATCTCTTTTATTCATTGTTGAATACCTATATCTCATTCATTTAGTGTTGAGAGCGCATTCACGCAAATACGTTATACTCCATTTATGTGTAATGATACGCTCGTATGACTTGCTCTGAATTCATAAGGTGATCCATCTCTCATTAGTGTGGGTGACTGTTATAATCCTCTTACTCTTCTTATTTTGAACTTCAACTCTCACACATATATCTTACATGCTCATAAGTAAACTCCAGCTTTTCTATTCAATCTTATTACTGGACTTGAATTGGTTTCATATGACCAAAAGCACGTTTCTAATGTCACTTGTTCAATCTATTTACTTAACCATTGGTACTTTTCTCGTCCAATCTATTGATCTATCCATTGCACTTTATCAGTCCAATCTATTGATCTATTTATTGCACTTGTAATTTTCACACCTATATTTTATATCTTCATAAGTAAACTTCAGTAATCCTTATTTAATCTTATTTTCGTGCTTGACTTGGCTCCATATGAGCAAAGGCATGTTCCCACTACAGCCTATTCAATCCATTTATCTATTCATTAGGCCTTGCTTGTTTAAGCTATTTATTTATCCATTGTACCTTGTTTATCCAATCTATTTCTCTATTTATTGTATTTTGTTTGGCCACTCTCTGGATTGCATTTATCCTGTCAATGGTATCTAGAAAGTCATCCTGTTAGAACTCTGTTACTGGCCATCTTGTTTTTAAATCATCAACTAAACTCGAAGGTAACCTGGTCATCTATCTTCTTGGATAACTATGTATTGGATCCTCTACAATCAATATTTATAAACCATGATTCTTGTGGTATTATGGTTCAGAATTTTGGATACACTCATGGTTATCTTTATTCTAAGCACCCCATGATAATCTCTCCTTTATTAGCCTTTTCTAGTCTTATTGTTCATTTCCTTTGTATGTAATGATTCGCTTGGATAACAATTCCATCGCTCTCATCCCTAATTATGGTCATTTCATCACCCATTATCGAGCGAGAGCAGATCCCTGAGTAGTCTAATGAGGGGAGATCATGTGATGCATTAAGAATATCAGATGAGGACTTTTTGTTCAGGGCATTGTCTTAAGCACTGTCTAATTATATTGGAGTAAGTTAGAAAAAACATTGAGTATAAGGTCAGAGCTAAGCCAAGCAAGCCTTAAGAGGGAAAAATTCAAGTACATGTTGAGGTAATACAAGGTCGACAAAAGAGTTGTGCTAGCAAAACAATGAAACAACCAAAGTCTTAAATGGGTTATAGAGTATTTCAAAAGGCTTTTCTAATCAAAGGTAGTAAGAGATCGACTATCCAAGGATAATTATAGACTAGTTACATTGGGCCTTCAAATTAATTGAAAGGTTAAATCCTGTAACTTGTTGACTGCACCTACCTGTTGAACCTGAACACGTATTTAACATGTTTTATAACTCGTAATAGTATCAGAGTACTTATTAAGATATACAACAGTTTCCATTAGTGGATAAGGTGATGAACTAGTAGTGAGCACCTCCTCACTAGTAACAAGGTTCTTTTCTTTCGAAGAGAATATCAGTTTTGAACCCAAGTAATTGAGTTTATTGTAGCTAGTGTGTAAGAAGTATCTAGATCTACTACTGGAACATGTGATTAATCAGTTATACAATATGCAGACACCTTTAATCCCATAGCTTGTCGACTAGGTCTACCTATATAAGTCAAACACGTGCATAACGTGTTTCTTACCTCATAACTCAGGCCGTACATTTCATATCCTGACCATGCTCTCTTAACTAGACCCATTGCAGTCACTGAGAGTCTCGCGTTTGAAGAGCACGTAGTTCAGATATTAGATGACAGGAGTAAGTAGCGGATACCTTTAATCAAAGTACATTGGCAAATCATACCTCCTCAGAATCCAGTTAGGGAAACTGAGGAAGAGATGCAAGCCAAGTACCCACATCTATTTAAAATAAACTTGCATGTTTTGACAAAGTTCATAAGTTTCGATGATGAAACTCTTTAAGGAGGGAAGGCTGTAATCACCCAACCTTAAATCATATTTATTCATTTAATTAAGTCATGTTATTAATTTTCCACATTTATTTATCTCATTTAATTATCCCGGTTGACAGAATTCATTTCGAGCCCCACTTTGCAATTCGAATTTCATTTACGTAACAATTTTGGATGAATCGATATTACGCCCCGGTAAATATGATTCGGTGATAAATTATCTTTCATAATCTCACCAAGATTTAATTTTTAACCATGCAAAGTTTGCACCCAAATTCATTTAGTTTGGCCCAATTTATTTGGGCCTGGATTTCAACCCGATTCATTTTAGGCTCAAATTGTGGCCCAAAAATTTGGGTATAATTAAATTACGTTAATCGTCATCATTTTTACTAAATTTTGATTAGCAAAAAGCTACTTTATGGGAGGTTAAAAGATAGCCAAGTGATTTTGGTTCATTTCTAACTAAGCAAAACACACACACACACATCTCTCTTCTTTCTCTCTCTTTTTCAAGCTCAAGTAAGTAGACCTAACTTTGTATCTTTGGATCTTTTTCATTTTGATTTTTGTTTATGTGATTTGAGTTTGGATCATGTTCTTTAGATGG
Organism: Carnegiea gigantea; assembly: GCA_029747015.1. Classification (NCBI taxonomy): domain Eukaryota; kingdom Viridiplantae; phylum Streptophyta; class Magnoliopsida; order Caryophyllales; family Cactaceae; genus Carnegiea; species Carnegiea gigantea. The sequence goes on from JAKOGI010004094.1 coordinate 15,240, forward strand.
AAATAAGAGTTATTTTTATGTTTTTAATTGTTGATTAAGTTTGGAGCATGCTAAGGTTTAGGATTATTCATGATCATGCAAGCTTAAGATTGGAAGTATGTTTTTCTTAGATTGTTTGTGTTTGATTTAGTGGTTTTAGTCTCTAATAATGTTTATGAGGTGTTTTTGGTGATTTTGGATGAGATGAAGAGGAAGTAAGTTGGTTACAGGCTAGGGTTTTGGCAAGTAATGCATGTTTTGGAATATTTTGGCATCAAGCATGTTGTTTGATTAGATTTTGATGCAAAATGAATCTTTGATGTGTTCTTTGACTTGAAAAAAATGATTTGGTGTGATTTTTGCATAAAGGAATGAATTTTGAAAATTTTCCCAATTGATTTGAAAGTGGTTCATTTGCTTATTTATGCAAGCAAAGGTGATTATCGATGTGTTTGGAGTGATTCTATAAAGAGAGGAATTGAAGGACATATGTAAAGATAATTATGGAATATTTTGAGGTAAAATGGTTATGTAAGGCGATGAGAAGAATCAAGTATGGTTTACTGATCTTAAGAGCTGGTTTTAGAGGGAAATCATGCGGAAAACAAGGCATGAAAGCATGAACAGTAGGCTGTGGACAGACTGAAAACTGTGGTCTGTTCATGAGTAAACTGGTACTGTTTAAGCAATAAAAAAATTATGATTTTCAAATGCCTTTTAAATCACCTCTTTTCGAGTCCTGTGGAAAACTTTATAGCTATTTTTCTAAGACTGCGTAGGATAGACCTGAGCTGTGCATAGTTATGATTAAGCCTAATTTTGAGAACCATGTTGTGGTAGCTGGATTTTACACTGTAAATGAAAGTGTTGCGGGACTTCTTGATCTTTTCATATTGGGATTTTATAGCTCAATCAGTTATGAATTCCCTAAGGTGGACCTTCAATCAGTAACAACTTTGATTGTACTTAGAAGGTTATTTGGGTTAAAAAAAAAACTAAGCTGTATGGTATATGCAATGAAATTGAAGAAGTGGGGAGATTGATAACTCAAGATCAGTATTTTGGTCCAAACCGGTGTGTTTAAAATTATTCTGAACCTACCACCACTCTAAATGCCCTCAAACATTTGTTACCCATCTTAGCAATATCAAAAATCCATGATCAATTATAACCACCAAAGTCTTTCTTTTATGATCTCAATTATTCTACCTTGATCAGTTTTACTCCAACATTATTTCACTTTGAGTTAAATTACCCTAATTCATTTAGTTTTCAAATTATGAAAGTCAACTTTGTTTACTAATTACATATACCTATAATTATATTTCTTAAATAGAAATCGAGGCCTAGTCTATCGTTTCACATTGTGCATAACTATTATCAAGTGAGATTGCATTTTAATGACTTCAGGTACGTTCATTGCCTGTGTCTTTAGAAATCAGTACGTATTTATCAAAATTATAATGTTTTGGCAAGTATATCAACGAATCAGTTTAATTCGTGATTTGTCACATAATTAGTGACCCCATCAGTTATCAGTTACAGGACGTTGCCCTTCAGTTACCCATGCGGCTTCAGGCCAGGCCCTCCAATCGGCTGGTAGGTGTACACCTATTCATAGATCGTAATGGTATCAAGAGGGTTCACTATCAGATAATAACTAGCGATTGCAGTTTACATTCATCTCATTCACTGTTTTGACTTAAAATAAATTGCAAAGTGGACGCCCAACTAATTTATTCACTGATCATTTAACAATACGGGAATGCATGTATTGGGCTTTGACTCACAGTTCGAAATGTTTTCATGTTTTGTTTTAGGCAAACGCTCAGTGAATTTCCCTCATGCTAGCAAGTCATCCGAAAAGCATGCTAGCGAGTCAACTGAAGAGAATAAGTAAGTAAGAGAAACGTGGATGAATCAATGGTGATATAGACCATGCATACTTTGGAGCTGTATTTTGTAATCTTCAGTATATGGAGGTGTAAGCTTTATGGTGAATTGCTTTATTGTAGTGTATAAACCTTATGTTGGTTAATTAGTGAATGCAAATGGTTGAAGTTATGCCTAACTATGTTATCTCGACTACACTTACAGCAAGCCTTGTCCTTTTGGGATGACGGTAATACCCCGATCATTGGGTTTATCAGTTGTAATTGAGGGAATTAGAATAATAATTGCAAAAAGTGACACATACTTAATTAGGGGGCATTACACTTATTTCCTCTAATCGTTGATTTATTTCTTGCAATTCCATTTGATCATTATTGATTCGTTTAATGACTTCAAGCCTTTCTAATTTGTACCAATATTTCGGATTGTTACATTCAATTACATTGATTTATCTTGATATTGAGAAATTTTGTGATAAAGATAAAGCTTTTTAATAAATAGGGGCAATAAATTTGAATAATATTGTTGTTCCCATAATTTCTGTGTGAACACCAAATTGATCTTCTTTAAATGGATAAATTTGAGTAACAACAGAAGTTCCAAGAATAAATTCTTGACTTATATCTCGTACTAAAATAAATGAGTTTTTGAAATAATATCCTTGGTTACATATGTATGCATTTGATAATTTGTGTTTAATTTGTAACGACATACCATTAGCGCTATGAAGACGTTCTTTCGTTTTTTTCATAATATATAGAGGGAATTAATCCTTCTCTTATAGAATTTTGATCCGCATCATTATCTAATAGTGCAATAGTATTTAATTCAAAACTATCTTTAATTTTAGGAGCAATATGAATATACCATTTTTGAAAATTTATTTGATTAAGAATTGAAACAAATTGTTGATCCGCAGGAATATATTCTGATTGAATGTTTGAAGAAGAAGGTTTGTTTTTTTATTAATAATAGTCTTATTTCTAATTCAAGATCTTTTGTCTGTAATGAACACAAATCTTGTTGTAAATTTTTAATTTGTTATTTTAAATTATTAATTTCTATTTTTGAGTGTTGAATATTAACTACCTTTAAAATATTTGGAATCCCATGTATTTCAAATATTTTATTGATACTTATCTTATGAGGAGGTTCTAAAGAATTTTCTGTTATTAATATACTTTTGAGTTTTTGTAAGTATTGTTTTCTTAATTCTGTATGTTGGATTGGATCAATTCAATCCAATAAAAATTCTTTTTCACTGCTATTAGTAGTTATGACATTAATACACTTATAGCATATTCTTGAGGATTCATTACTTGATAAATGTTCACTTGAATGACTTTCTAATTCATTGATATTATTGTCTTCATCATATGAGGAGGAAGATGAATTTTCTGATAGACTAGGAGAATCTTTGAGTTCAAATAATGAAATTAACTTATCTTGAATATCTGGATGTTCTACACATATTTCATTTAGTTTCTTTTTAACTTTACAATTTTTTGTATAATGACCTAGTTTGCCACATTTATAACAAGTATTTGTATTATTGATTTTCTATTTTGTAGTAGTCCTTTTAGGACTTGATTTTTGTAATTAAGATTTCGTGTATTATATTGTTTCTTCTTATTGATTTGAGTTTTCCTTCGTTTCTAACTTTGGAAGACAAAATGCTTTACAAAAAGAACCTAATTCTTTTTGTTTAGCAGCTTTATCTGTGGACCCTTACAAAGGATAAGGCGGGGCTAATAGCAGAAAGAATAACCGAGGAGAGAGCCTGGAGGAGGGCAGCAGACGCCGATTCGATGTGGAAGGCTGTGGCGGACTGCATCCGAAGGTCGGCTAAGGAAATCCTAGGTTTTTCCAGGGGAGGCGGCACCAGGATGGAGGGTGCCTGGTGGTGGAACGAAGAGGTAAAGGAGAAAGTCAAGGCAAAAAAAGAGGCTTACACGGAGCTCATGGGCAGCAGCTCGGAAGAAGAAAGGGAGCAAAAGAAGATTGGGTATAAGGAGGCCAAGAAGGTAGCCAAAAAGGCTGTGGCCGTAGCAAAGAGCCGGGCGTTTGATAGATTGTACCATAGATTGGGGACGAAGGAAGGGGAAAAGGAGGTCCTTAAACTGGCCAGGGCACGGGAAAGGAAGACCAGGGATTTGGGAGTGGTAAGGTGCATCAAGGATGAAGAGGGGAAGGTGTTGACTGAGGATGTTGAGATTAAGGAGCGATGGCAAAGGTTCTTTGTTAAACTCCTAAATGGGAAAGGGGTGCCACAGGACCCTAGTGGGGGTGAAGAGAGTAGTGAGCAGAGTGCGGACGATCGTATAACAAAGGAGGAGATTAGGGGGGCCTTGAAGAAGATGTCAGATGGTAAGGCAGTGGGCTCGGACCAGATACCGGTGGAGGTTTGGAAGTTTATGGGGGAAATAGGTCTAGAGTGGCTTACGGAGGTATTAATGTTATTTTCAGGACCGCCAAGATGCCCAGAGAGTGGAGGGTCAGCACAGTTATCCCACTGTACAAAAACAAAGGGGATATCCAAGATTATAATAATTTTAGGGGTATCAAGCTGCTCAGTCACACTATGAAAATTTGGGAGAGGGTGATTGAGAGAAGGTTACGAGAGGTTGTGGAGGTTTCAGAGAATCAATTTGGTTTTATGCCAGGCAGGTCGACTATTGAGGCGATCTACCTCCTCAGAGGGCTCATGGGCTTGTTCAGGGATAGAAAGGTGGATCTCCATATGGTGTTTATTGACCTGGAGAAAGCGTATGATAAAGTCCCGAGGGCGGTTTTGTGGAGATGTTTGGAAGAGAAAAGGGTGTCGCCCGCGTACATCCGTGTTATCAAAGATATGTACGAGGGAGGGCGGACGCGTGTTAGGACACCGGGCGGGGTCTCCAATGACTTCGCTGTCAGTATGGGCCTGCATCAGGGCTTTTAAGCCCGTTTCTTTTCACATTAGTTTTGGATGTACTCACTAGAGGTATCCAAGATGAGGTGCCTTGGTGTATGTTATTTGCAGATGACATCGTTCTTATCGATGTGACCAGGCAGGGGGTGAATGACAGGTTGGAGAGTTGGAGGCATACACTGGAAGATAGGGGTTTCTGGTTAAGTAGATCAAAAACGGAATACCTCCATTGCCGTTTCAGTGGAAGGACAGAAGAGGGGGGAGACATCACACTGGAGGGGAGGGTAATTCCAAAGGTCACAAAATTTAAGTATCTGGGCTCGATCATCCAGCAGAACGGGGATATCGAGGAGGATATTAGCCAGCGGATAAAAGTGGGTTGGCAAAAGTGGAAGTCTGTGTCCGGGGTGTTGTGCGACAAGAGAATACCGCTAGGACTGAAAGGCAAAGTCTATCGGAGGGTAGTTAGACCGGCTGTTCTTTATGGTTCGGAGTGTTGGCCCCTAAAAAAGATGCAGGGCCAAAGGTTGATGGTAGCTGAGATGAGAATGGTCAGGTGGATGTGTGGTTTTACGAGAATGGACGGCATCAGGAATGTCGTTATCAGGAGTTTAGCCGAAGTGGCCCCCATAGAGGAGAAGATGAGGGAATCGAGGCTTAGATGGTTCGGCCACGTTAAGTGGAGAAGTGTGGCCGCTCCAGTGCGGAGGTGTGAGATGATCGTCCCCCCCAGTGGAAAGAGAGGGAGGGGTAGACCGAAGAAGAGCCTAGAGAAAGTAGTTAGAAAGGACCTAAGAGTTGTGGGTCTGACGGAGGATTTGGCTCAGGATAGAAGACTGTGGCGGGATAGGATTAGAGTCTCTGACTGTAGGGGACCGGCTCCGTAGGTGGCTGTAGCTCGATGGGGGCGGGGAGGGTTTTTGTGTGCTTGTCTACAGGTCGTGCTTGGCTAGGCTGTGCTGGCTTTTGACGCCCCGAGTTTGTTGAGGTATGTCCCCGCTCCTTATTTATCTGCTCTACTTACCCTTCTCCTCAGTTGGTAACTTGGTACGCAATCATTTCCTCTGTAAACCGTTTTCCCAAAAAAAAAAAAAAAAACTATTTTGTGGGTCTTTAGGAATCAACCTCTCTATGGATAGGAATACCGGTAGGGGTAAGGTTGTCTACAGCTAGATCTCCCCAGACCCCGCGAAAGCGGGACCCACACTGAGAGTTGTTGTTGTTGTTGTTGTTGCAGAATGAAATTCCTTCTTCTTTGATAAAACTTAATAATTGACTAAATGGAATTTGTTCAAATGGAATTGGACCTTTACCAATGACTTCACTTAATTTATTAAATATTCTTTGAGAAAATAAAGATGGTAACCTGAAATAAATTTTTCTTTCCAATAAGGATGACGACAATCTTCTCTTTTTAATAGATATGTTAAAAATGTATCTTTATACCAATTATAATCTTCGAGGGTTGAACATCTTAAATTTGTCAAAAGAATATCTGTTACAGTATTAATATCTTTAAGACTTTCCAGAAAATTAGTAACAATTGTGTAAATTAATGTTTCTATATTGTCAGGTTATCCTTGAGAATTTGTGTGAGTTCTGATTTTATTACGTTCATTCTCTTGAATATAATTCTCCCACCAATTTTTGAGTATACCAGTGAATCCAGAGGTTAATAAATCAAAAACTTGTAAATCTATTGCACGTTTAGTAGAATAAGCTGTATAAGCAATTAACATTCTTTAGAGTGTTACAAACATTTCGCGGTCACTACGACCATCAATATTTCATTCATATATTGAATTCTAAGCAAATACGAGATCATGTCACTTATACCAAATATATAGAGCCTCAATCTCTTCTTGAACTCAATAAGTTTGTCAAAACTACTTTCCTTCTAGATTGCTACTATATTCAAGACTTCCCTTTAAAAACTCGACAATTTTATAAATTTATATTTGTTAACTCAAAATCTGTAGAAATAGAACATATTTCAGACAAACATAATCAAAATTTTATAGCTATTTCGAATGCTGAATCCTCAAAGTTCTTACAGGAAAAGACTGGTCTACTACATATACCAGCAAGTCCTTTTCTGTTCCATTCAACCCTTCAGACTATTACTACATTAATTATGAAAATGCTTGGTATGAAACATTTCTCTATCGACCTTTCAATTATTCCTGGTTCATCAATTTTGATATAAGAACTGAATTCACATTTCCATTATGGTTTTATGAGTGGTGGACTGTCTATGGCAGTCTTCAAAACATATGGCCAGAAGAAGTCAAAAAATCATTCCAATTTTATTTCAAATTCGCCATAAATTCTCCAGATCTCACAGAAATCTCATTCCGCAATAAATTTGGTATTTCACGGATTTTTTGTTGGTCTTTCAATATTATGTAATATTATCCACCATCGGCATCATTATCTCTCATCTGCGAATACAAAATCAAATGGTGGAAAAAATTTACAATTGACAAATTTTGCTCCTTAGACGTTGTCCAAGCAAAGATGTTGCATGCAACAAAGCAAGTTATTCCAGCAACACTGACAACTCCCCAAAACAAAGAAGAAGGCACTTCTAAAAATAAAGGCAAAGCTACCTCCTTAAATGAGCTTGACGAACTCTAGTTACTCAAAAAAGGAGATTAAATTACTTAAAAAAACAAAAATAGTTAGTATTAATCTCCAAGCCAGTTCATCAGATTCATCCTCATCCTCAGTTCATTTAAGTTATGACCCATTTGGTGGTCCCTGTGCTCAAGATCCATATGAATTCTGAGTAGATTAACTACTCATAATATTTATTCAAAAAAAAAAACCCTTAGCAAATTGATTTTATGCAAGGTATAATTTTGAAATGATGATCAAAACGAAATTGAAAATAATGGAATTGAAATGAACAAAACAGATGAATAAAAACTTACTTGTATTTGAATTTATAAAACTTGGTACAAGGATTGAATTGAAGCATTTGGCAATGGAGAAAAAGGGAGATGGAGAAAGCTTTGTAGGAGTTTGAGAGGATAGTGGATTACAGGAGTGAGAGTGTGAATTTGCCATGTAAATGTCTGCCTAATACAATGCTAAGGATCTTGAATAAACATTATGAGTAGTTAATTTACTCAGAATTCATATGGATCTTAAGCACAGGGACCACCAAATGGGTCATAACTTGAATGAACTGAGGATGAGGATGAATCTGATGAATTGGCTTTGGAGATTAATAACAACTGTTTTTGTTTTTTAAGTAATTTAATCTCCTTTTTGAGTAACTGGAGCTCATCAAGCTCATTTGAGGAGGTAGCTTTGCCTTTATTTTTGGAAGTGCCTTCTTCTTTGTTTTGGGGAACTGTCGATGTTGCTGGAACAACTTGTTGTGTTGTATGCAACATCTTTGCTTGGAGAACGTCTAAGGAGCAAAATTTGTCAATTGCAAATTTTTCCCACCATTTGATTTTGTATTCGCGGACGAGAGATAATGATGCCGGTGGTGGATAATATTGCATAATATTGAAACACAACAAAAAATCCATGGAATATCAAATTTTTTGTGGAACAGGATTTCTGTGAGATCTAGAGAATTTATAGTGAATTTGGGATAAAATTGGAATGATTTTTTGACTTCCTAAGGCCATATGTTTTGAAGACTTCCATAGACAGTCCGCCACTCGTAAAACCATAATAGAAATGTGAATTCAGTTCTTGTATCAAAATTGATGAACCAGGAATGATTAAAAGGTTGATAGAGAAATGCTTCATACCAAGCATTTTGATAATCAATGTAATGACAGCCTGAAGGGTTGAATGAAATAAAAAAGGACTTGATGGTATATGTAGTAGATCGGTCTTTTCCTGTAAGAACTTTGAGGATTCGGCATTTGGAATGGGCTATAAAATTTTGATTATGTTTGTCTAGAATATGTTCAATTTCTGCAGATTTTGAGTCAACAAGGATAAGTTCATAAAACTGTCGAGTTTTTAAAGAGAAGTCTGGAATGTAGTAACAATCTAGAAGGAAAGTAGATTTGACAAATTTATTGCTTTTAAGAAGAGATTGAGGCTCTCTATATTTGGCATAAGTGACATGATCTCGCATTTGTTTGGTGAAATATTTGGATAAGTCTAGAGAAGATGTTTGAGTAGAAGATGAAGGGTGCTTAGTTGAGGCTTGAGCATAGATTAATGGAGGAAAATCTTGGGAAGGTAGGGCTTGGAATTGGTTGGTAATAGGGATTGAATATTAAGGATGGGTTTGACTATTAACTTTCATGGCATATTGCTAAGGAGTCTGAATCTTTCTTTCTTTCCTATTATCTTGGTTCATGTTGATGGCTAAAAATAAAATGTAGTTGTTGTCAGAAAAGGTAAAACTTATAGTGGAGATGTTGTGAAAGAATTTTGTAAAACTTTTGCTAAAATAATTTTTGAAAATATTTTACTCCGCATTGAATAGGTTTAGGCTATATGACTTGATATTTGGCTATGCAGGCATTGAGTGTTCTAAGATTAGTTTTCCAGTATTCTATGCTTTTTTTCAAATCATGATGTTGGTGTGTTAATCAATAATGCTCATTTAACCATTTTATATATAATCCATTGAAATTTGGAGGTGAAATTAATGTAATATGATTGCTTAACATAATGCTTATTTCGTCTTATCATTGATCTATTTCTTGCAATTCCCTTTGATCGTTATTGAGTCGTTTAATGACTTCAAGCCTTTCTAATTTATACCAATATTTCGAATTGTTACATTCAATTACATTGATTTGTCTTGATATTGAGGAATTTTGTAATAAAGATAAATCTTTTTGATAGATAGGGGTAATAAATTTGAATAATATTATTGTTCCCATAATTTCCGTATGCACACCAAATTGATCTACTTTAAATGGATAAATTTAAACAATGAGAGGTGTTCCAAGAATAACTTCTTGACCTATATCTCGTATTAAAATAAATGAGTTTTTGAAACAATATCCTTTGATTACATATGTAAGCATTTGATAATTTATATTTAATTTGTAACGCCATAACATTAGCGCCATGAAAACGTTCTTTTGTTTTTTCATAATATATAAAGGGCGTTAATCCTTCACTTATACAATTTTGATCCGCATCACTATCTAATAATGTAATAGTACTTAATTCAAAACTATCTTTAATTTTAAGAGTAATATGAATATACCAATTTTGAAAATTTATTTGATTAATAATTGAAACAAATTGTTAATCTGTAGGAATATCTTCTTATTGAATGTTTGAAGAAGAAGGTTTGTTTTATATATTATATATAAAAAAGAACTTCCATATTATTCTAAGCAAACTCCTTCAGATCTTCATCCTGAAAGTGCTAGAACAATAATTACTAAAAATTTTGCTGGTGATTCAATATATGAATGGAATATTGATTGTTGTGGTAACCGCTAAATATTTGTATCTTTCCAAAAAATGTTAATTATATATTTGTAACACTCCAATGAATGTTAATTGTTTATACAAGTCATTCTACTAAACGTGCAATAGATTTACAAGCTTTTTGACTTAATAACCTCTGGATTCACTAGTATACTCAAAAATTTGTGGGAGAACTATATTCAAGAGGATGAATGTAATAAAATCAGGACTCACATAAATGCTCAAGGACAACCTAACAATGTAGAAATATTAATTTACATAATTATTACTAATTTTCTGGGAAGTCCTAAAGATAATAACGCTGCAACAGATATATTCTTTTAATAAATTTAAGATGTCCAACCCTCGAAGATTACAATTGGTATAAAGATACATTTTTAACATATCTATTAAAGAGAGAAGACTGTCGTCAGCCTTATTGGAAAGAAAAATTTGTTTCAGAATTACCATCTCTATTTTCTCAAAGAATATTTAATAAATTAAGTGAAGCCATCGTAAAGGTCCAATTATATTTGAACAAATCACATTTGGTCAATTGTTAAGTTTTATCAAAAAAGAAGGAATTTCATGATGCAATGAGTTAAAATTACAAACAAGATATTCAACAGAGAAAGCCGCTAAACGAAAAGAATTAGGTTCTTTTTGTGAAGCATTTTGTCTTCCAAAGTCAGATGCTCCATATGTTAAAAAAAAAAATGAAGGAAAACTCAAATTAATAAGAAGAAACAATATAATACACGAAATTCTAATGATAAAAAATCAACTCCTAAAAAGAATACTACAAAAAATAAAATTAATAATACAAATACTTGTTATAAATGTGGCAAACCAGGTCATTATGCAAAAAATTGAAAAGTTAAAAAGAAACTAAATGAAATATGTGCAGTACGTCCAGATATTCAAGATAAGTTAATTTCATTATTTGAACTCAAAGATACTCCTAGTCAATAAGAAAATTTATCGTCCTCCTCAGATGATGAAGACAATAATATCAATGAATTAGAAAGTGATTCAAGTGAATATTCACCAAGTAATGAATCCTCAAGAATATGGTATAAGTGTATTAATGTCATAACTACTAATAACAGTGAAAAAGAATTTTTATTGAATTTAATTAATCAAATCCAGGATACAGAATTAAGAAAAGAGTACTTCCAAAAACTCAAAAGCATATTAATAAAAGAAGATTCCTTAGAACCTCCTCATGAGGTAAGTATTAATAAAATATTTGAAACACGTGAGATTCCAAATATTTTAAAGGTAGTCAATATTCAAGACTTAAAAATAGAAATTAATATTTTAAAAGAACAAATTAAAAATTTACAAAAAGATTTGTGTTCATTATAGACAAAAGATCTTGAATTAGAAACAAGACTAGCATTAATAGAAAACAAACCCTCTTCTTCAAATATTCAATCAGAAGATATTCCTATGGATGAACAGTTTGTTTCAATTATTAATCAAACAAATTTTCAAAAATAGTATATTTATATTACTCTTAAAATTAAGGACAGTTTTGAATTAAATACTATTACACTATTAAATAGTGGTGCGGATCAAAATTGGATAAGAGAATGATTAATTCCCTCTATATATTATGTAAAAACAAAAGAACATCTTCATAGTGCTAATGGGATGGCATTACAAATTAAACATAAATTATCAAATGTTTACATATGTAATCAAGGATATTGTTTCAAAAACTCATTTATTTTAGTACAAGATATAGGTCAAGAAGTTATTCTTGTAACTTCTTTCATTATTCAAATGTATCCATTTAAAGTAGGTCAATTTGGTGTGTATACAGAAATTATGGGAACAATAATATTATTCAAATTTATTACCCCTATTTATCATAAAGATTTATGTTTATTACAAAATTCCTCAATATCAAGACAAATCAATGTAATTGAATGTAACAATCAGAAATATTAGTATAAATTAGAAAGACTTGAAGTCATTAAACGAATCAATAATGATCAAACATAATTGCAAGAAATAAATCAACGATTAGAGGAAATAAGCATTATCTTAAACAATCATATCACATCAATTTCACCTCCAGATTTTAACGAATTTTATATAAAATGGTTAAATGAGCATTATCAATTAATATGCCAATGTCATGATTTGAAAAAAAAAAAAAGTATAGAATATTGGAAAACTAAACTTGGAACACTCAATGCGTGTATAGCCAAATATCAAATCATATAGCCTAAACCTATTCAATACGTAATAAAATATTTTCAAAAATTATTTTAGCAAAAGTTTTACAAAATTCTTTCACAACATCTTCACTATAAGTTTTACCTTTTGTGACAACCACTACATTTTATTTTCAGCCATCAACATGAACCAAGATAGTAGGAAAGAAAGAAAGATTCAAACTCCTTAGCAATATGCCATGAAAGTTAATACCCAAACCCATTCTCAATATTCAATCCCTATTACCAATCAATTCCAAGCCCTACCTTCTCAAGATTTTCCTCCATTAACCTATACTCAAGCCTCAACTAAGCACCCTTCATCTTCTACTCAAACATCTACTCTAGACTTATCCAAATATTTCACCAAACAAATACGAGATCATGTCGCTTATACCAAATATAGAGAGCCTCAATCTCTTCTTGAAATCAATAAATTTGTCAAAGCTACTTTCCTTCCTATTGCTACTATATTCCAGACTTCCCTTTAAAAGCTTGACAGTTTTATAAACTTATCCTTGTTGACTCAAAATCTGCAGAAATTGAACATATTCCAGGCAAACATAATCAAAATTTTATTGCATATTCCAAATGTCGAACCCTCAAAGTTCTTACAGGAAAAGACTGGCCTACTACATATACCACCAAGTCCATTTCCGTTCCATTCAGGCTATTACTATATCGATTATCAAAATGCTTGGTATGAAACATTTCTCTACCGACCTTTCAATCATTCTTGGTTCATCAATTTTGATATAAGAATTGAATTCACATTTCTGTTATGGTTTTATGAGTGGTGAACTATCTATAGCCGTCTTCAAAACATATGGCCAGAAAAAGTCAAAAAATCATTTCAATTTTATTTTAAATTCTCCATAAATTCTCTAGATCTCACAGAAATCCTATTTCACAAGAAATTTGGTATTCCATGGATTTTTTATTGGTCTTTCAATATTATGGAAAATTATCCACCACCGGCATCATTGTCTCTCGTCCGCGAATACAAAATCAAATGGAGGGAAAAATTTGCAAGTGATAAATTTTGCTCCTTAGATGTTGTCCAAGCAAAGATATTGCATACAACATAGCAAGTTATTCCAGCAACACCGACAACTCCCCAAAACAAAGAAGAAGGCACTTCCAAAAATAAAGGCAAAGCTACCACCTCAAATGAGCTTGACGAGCTCTATTTACTCAAAAAGGAGATTAAATTACTCAAAAAACAAAGGCAGTTGTTATTAATCTCCAAAGCTAGTTCATCAGATTCTCAGTTCATCTAAATTATGACCCATTTGGTGGTGGTCTATGTGCTCAAGATCCATATGACTTCTGAGTAGATTTTCTACTCATAATGTTTATTCAATAAAAAAAAAAAAAATAAAAACAAAAAAAAATGTTTATTACTAACCTGTTTTGCATGTTTCCATCATTTTCAACACTAATCCATTCAAAAGCTCCGGGAGGGATGTCCAGCAATCAAACCAAATGCCATTATAATTCATTATGATTCATCAGTTTCATCATGATTTATCAACATGTCAACATCAAAGGGGATGATTCATCAAGACAAGCCATTATGCAAGACTATAACTCATCCTCAAGATTTATGCAACGCCACTGGTCAAGACAGCTCATCAAAATAATAATTCAAAAATAGTCCATAGTCCAATATTATTCAATACTGTTTCACTTTCGACGTGGTTTCAATCAAAGATCAACAATAAGCATCAACAATTCAAGATTGTTGACAACAGCTATCAAAAACAAGATTCCATTTTTATCATTCAATCTTTGCTATTCACGTGTCAATAATTAATTTCCTACTGTATTCTATAAAAAGGTACATCCTTAGCATTGTATTAGACAGGCATTTATACGGCAAATTCACACTCTCACTCCTGCAATCCACTATCCTCTCAAACTTTCACAAAGCTTTCTCCATCTCTCTTGTACTCCATTACCAAGTTCTTCCTTGTACCAAGTTTTATTCATTCAAATAAAAGTAAGTTTTTATTCATTTGATTTGTTTATTTTAATTTTATTATTTCCAATTTTGTTCTGATCATCATTTTAAAATTATACCTTGCATAAAATCAATCTGCTACATCGTTCCCCTCCATTAATCCCATATCCACACACACACACACGCACACACACACACACACACACATATATATTTTATATATATATATGTACATATATATGTATGTATGTATGTATCTATATATATATATATATATATATATATATATATATATATATATATATATATATAGATATATATATACATATATATCTGTAACACCCCCTGCCCCTAGGGCCGGGAGCGTTATATTTTCTTAACTTCTTACTTAAAATTGTGAGGCGAAATGGACAGAGTTTCCCCTAAAAACTGACTGTTTTCAGGCTAAAAGTCTTATAATAAACCCCTACAAATTAGCGGAAGCATAAAACATTTAAAAGAAGCTCAACGACTACACGCTGGAGTTCATAACTCAACGAGACACTTGCTTGGAGTACGCCAAACAGAATAGTTCATTAATAAAGAAGAAATGAAAGATATAACTCAACAGTTCATACAACCAGAGTATTAGGGTTTACATCCCAAAGCATAACTAACTTTGACACAGAAGACATCTAACTAATTAGATAGTTGGCTCATATGGCCATACAGAGCGACCTTCACACCATATGCATTACATGAACTAGAATAATTGTTTACAAATGTTTACAAACTAAGAATACTTTACATGACTTCATTAAGAACGTAAGTAGGCACACATGACACCTTGCAAGCGAGAATAGACTCCATCTTGACATAGCTGACTCAACTTCTTCCTGTCACAAAGAAAACCTGGGAAAAGAGGAAAGAGCAGTGGGATGAGCAACCACACGCTCAGTGAGTGTCCCCCGAACCCCTTAAAACCAAAACCGTTGTAAGCAATAATATCTTTAATAGTCACATATCACGTATTCATACTTTATTATCATATTAGGCATTCATAAAATCCTTATGCAAAGATCACTAAACATAAACTTCATTTTAACCACTCAAACATATTTTTAGATCCCTTAATGTCTAGGTTCCTTTACTAACAAGCAATTAAGCACGTAAGCAAGCATCGAGGGCTAAGCATAGGGATCTTTCTCTTTATAACATAATTTCTCAGCATTCCATTTAAACTATGCATGAAACCTCATTCATATGATGTGCACATAAGGTTATCTCTCTCTTCATAATCACACTATTCTTGGCATTTCATTCATATGATATGCAAAAGGCACACACAAATTTCAAGTCTTATTCAAAACTCATTCATAGGGTATGCATGAAATATGCTCATAAGGCTTTCTTTTTCATAATCGTATTTTACTTAGCATTTCATTCATAAGTTATACTGGGAATATGCACATGTATCTTTCTTTCTTTTTGTGAAAACACTTGACTTACCTTACCTGAAATCTCATTCACATTTCGTTCATAAGAAAAGCACAAAACATACACAGAAAACTTTCCTTCTTTTCTTGAAAACACTTTGCTTAGCCTCTTGAGGCCCATAAAAACTCTTTTCTTAGCCTCTTCGAGGCTCATTTTCATTAAAGAAAATATCTTTCGTATTGATCGCATAATGGCCCTTATAAACTTTTCACATTTCATTCAACTGGCCTCTTAATGGCCCTTGGAACTTTCTTTCTTCTGAAATACTTAAAATGGAAAAATGCCAACTGCTTTTCTGTACTTATTTGGAAAAATACATCTGGCATAAAATCATTACAGGATGCTGATTCGGTGAGATCCATTCTTAACCCCATAGTGAGACCTAACGCTCACGCTTAAGCTCTTACTCCCGTGACGACTACATATAATATATCGGACCATTACCCTCGTCAGGGTCTTCTAGGGCCTCCTAGTACCAGGACTTATTCCCTAGGCTAATATCATTCATAACATATTATCCGAAGCACATTATCTTAGCTAATTAAAAGCGTATGGGCCATAACGGCTAATAATTTTGCTGCCTCTTACAGTGAAATCATACATCGCACTTTCTTTTCAATCAAATTCTTTAGGGATTCTCCCGTTCAAGCGAGTTCACTCCCAAAACAAAGTTCGTATAGCTAAAATAGGCCATTGATTGCTAATAGTCATGGCTACTATTGTTTTGAAACACAAGAAATATCCTTTTTCAAAACAACACCTTCACACGCATAATGCATCTTAATAACATAAGAGGGAGGATTTACACATAATTCATTCAAGTACTTCATAATCATTTCAACACAATGAGCCACACATGGCCTCGCAATCCACACGATTGCGTTAATCACAACCCAGACTCCCTCCTCACATAGCAACCGACCACAGGACCTCAAACCACTCATAGTTCTACCTCGAACTGTCCGACAATCATCTTGGTTTCAATTTCACAATCTAGTATTCTAATCATTATGACATACTGAAAAGCGTTACGTAAACTTACATGACTTACCAATGCTTAACTTACAGAACAAACAAACAACAATTAGCAGTGCGCTGCAACCAACGGTTATAACCATATATATATATATATATATATATATATATATTATATATCTATATAATATATATCATATCTATATATATATATATAGTATATATATTATATATATATATATATATATATATATATATTCATACGACATTAACTTGAAACGAATGCTTGGTAAACTGAGTTAAACTAGCTTGGCGTGAAATAGGATTACATTCATGTATTGTAGTTAAGTGGGGTAAACATGCGCATTTCATCGTTTGAATGTTGTTTCCAAGCTACTTCACGAGCATGATTCAGCTAAACAGACAAGCATCAGTTCGAGGCGTTCATTCATTGTTTCGAGATTACATTTCAAGCCTAATCTAGTCATTTAAGCATAATACGATTCAAGACGTTGGTTTAGTACATCAAAGTTACTATTCAAGCCTAATGAAGCCATTTAAATGTAATACGATTCAAGACGTTGGTTTAGTACATTGAAGTTACTATTCAAGCCTAATGAATCCATTTAAACATAATACGATTCAAAGTGTTCGCTTAATACATTGAAGTTACTGTTCAAGTCTAATGAAGCCATGTAAACATAATACGATTCATGGCATTCATTTATTACATCAAACTTACTATTCAAGCCTAATTGAGCCATTTAAGCATAATATGATTTAAGGCGCTCGTTTATTACATCGAACTTATTATTCAGTACAAGTTAACTTATCGTACAAGTTTCGATTCTAAGCATCCACATTTTATTTCCAAGCCATTATTTGAGAATTAATCAACTAAACTAACATTTAATGATTCGAAGTCAGTTTCGGGCATAAACTAACTAAACTTAACATGCATCGCAACTTAGAGGTTAAAACAATTTCAAAACTACTAATACTTAGGAGGTAAGAAACACCCACCTGTACTCCAAGCTAAAGGCTCGAATCCAAGGCTGTTGGCTCGACTCTAGGGCTCGAACAACTCCAATCCCCCACCTCTTGCTCATTAACGCATGAACAAGCCCCATACTATACTTAAACCCGCGCATTTCAAACCCTAAATTCACCCAAAAGCTCACTCACTAACTTAAACTCGTGGTTGGTGCTTGGGGCCTCAAATTACTCCCAGTTTGTAGAGGATTCGAAGCAACTAGAAGCTAGGTTGCTCGATCAAGCTTGGGCTCGTGTCTGGGGGGGTCGAATCGCAGCCCCATTCAAACGAAACATGGCCTAAATCCTTTGAATTTGTACTAGATTTGCAGCATAAGGTTCGACTGAGGCTAAGGAGGTGGATTATGGAGGTTTTCGAGCTGGGTGAGGCCAAAAACTTGGAGGAATTCCGATGCTTTGAGCCGTGAGCATGGAGGAGAAGATGAAGAATCCGACATGCAGAGAGGACAAAGGGGGATGTCGGGTAAGAAGGAAGGGTCACGTGAAGAGGAAGGAGAAAAGAGGTCACGCGCAAGATTACTAAAATACCCCTCCCTTCCTCTTTCTTTATGTTTTTATTCCAAGCTACTAATGAATCGGTACCGCTAGCTTAGTTCGCGTCCCAAACTCTAAATTCAATAATCGATAATCTGACCATTCATCGATTATTTGTTCCCAAAAATGTCAAGGTTTGATTCATTAAAATCGAACTACGTCTAAGGCGGACAACCTAATCATACTCGAGAAACGACGAAATCAAACTATCGGTACAGTTTAGAGACGCAAATAGCACGAATTAACTTTAAAATCAATCATAGCAATAATAATTCTTTTCAATAAAATTATCGTTCACATAAGCACATCATTAATAATGTAACTCGTATAGTTAATAAAAATACGAATTTTACATCGCGAAA